>AWOL01S0012826.1:0-13275 GCA_000715115.1 Nicotiana otophora | reverse complement strand
TGAGTATTTGCTCGAACTCAAAGTAAGAGTAGCCCTTAGGCTTAATGGTCGAGTGAGTATTTTCTCGAACTCGAGTTAATGAAACCCTTAGGCTTTATGGTCGAGTGAGTATTTGCTCGAACTCGAGTTAAGAGTAGCCCTTAGGCTTAATGGTCGAGTGAGTGTTTGCTCGAAGTCGAATTAATGTAGCCCTTAGGCTTTATGGTCGAGTGAGTATTTGCTCGAACTCGAATTAACGTAGCCCTTAGGCTTAATGGTCGAGTAAGTGTTTGCTCGAACTCGAGTTAATGTAGCCCTTAGGCTTAATGGTCGAGTAAGTGTTTGCTCGAACTCGAGTTAATGTAGCCCTTAGGCTTAATGGTCGAGTAAGTGTCTGCTCAAATTCGAGTTAATGTAGCCCTTAGGCTTTATGGTCGAGCGAGTGTTTGCTCGAACTCTAAGTAAGAGTAGCCCTTAGGCTTTGTAGAGCTTGATCTCGTCGATTTTTCGGCTGTCGGTCCCCGATTTATGGGGTACTTATTCAAACTTTGGTCATGGTCGGCCCTTAAGCCTGTTTATATAATAGATCGGGAACATGAAGTCGAAGAATTTTTCTGAGATATGAGATGTCGGTAAAGAAGGAATTTCTCTTTATAAGTCATTATACATGCGTTCATGATTTGTGCCAGGGCTCGAGCAAACTACGCGGGCATGGTTCGTTTGACCATTTGGCCCTTACAAATTTTTCCTATCGAGACCCTGTTGCCATGAAGTTATTTCCTTGCATCGATCTTGCTATATTCGAGTGTAATGCCCCCTCTCCCCCAGTATTCGAGGTTGATTGTAAAGAGGCCTCAGATACTGTTGAATTGTTCTAAGTTTAGCACGATCAATGGTTGCCTCATTAAAAACCTCGCCGAAAAACCCATCTGGGAAAAATCCGGTCCAAGGGAAAAAGAGTGCAATGCGTGCTTTCAGACCTAAAGGCTTTGTGTTGAAGAGTTCATCCCTGTTTTTGGTCGGCCATCTGCAAGGGTTAATTTCGAAATACAAATGAACATGGGAGGGTCGTACCTTAGTAGTAGTAACGTTTTAGGTGCGATACGTTCCAATTACTCGGTAGATGTTTACCGTTTATCACACCAAGCTTGTAGGATCCTTTTCCGACGATTTCGAGAATTTGATATGGTCCTTCCTAGTTCAGACCCAGTTTCCCTTCATTCGGATTTCGGGTGTTGAGGGTGACTTTTCTTAGCACCAAGTCCCCGATTTTACAATGTCGAAGATTGGTTCTTCGATTATAGTACCTTTCGATCCGCTGTTTTTGGGAGGCCAATCGGACGAGAGCGACTTCTCATTTTTCATCCAATAATTCTAGGCTCGTATTCATGGTCTCGTTATTCAACTCATTTGTCGCATATCGAAACCTGATGCTAGGTTCTTCGACCTCAACCGGGATAAGAGCTTCGGCGCCATAAACCAACGCGAATGGTGTTGCTCCGGTACTGGATTTCGATGTTGTGCGGTATGCCCATAGGACCTCGGGTAGTATTTCTCTCCATTTTCCTTTAGCGTCGGTTAATCTCTTTTTCAGATTTTTGATGATGGTTTTGTTGGTCGATTCGACTTGTGTGTTCCCGCTGGGATGATAAGGTGTTTATAGGATCCTTTTGATCTTGTGATCCTCGAGAAATTTAGTTATTTTGTTGCCGATGAATTGTTTTCCATTATCACATACAATCTCGGATGGCATCCCGAATCGATATATGATGTGGTCCCAAACGAAGTCCATCACTTCTTTTTCTCTGACTTTCTCGAAAGCCTGTGCTTCAACCCATTTAGAGAAATAATCAGTCATAAACAAAATAAATTGAGCTTTACCTGGGGCCGATGGGAGGGGGCCGACGATGTCCATTCCCCATTTCATGAAAGGCCATTGAGATAGGACCGAATGGAGTAGTTCCCCGGGTTGATGAATCATGGGCGCATGTCTTTGGCATTTGTCGCATTTTCAAACGAACTCCCTTGCATCCCTATCCATATTGATCCAATAATATCCTGCTTTGATTGCTTTGTGGACCAACGAACCGGCACCGAAATGATTTCCACAAGTGCCATCGTGAATCTCACTTAGGATGTAATCGGTATCTCCTGGTCCCAAATATATTGCTAATGGTCCATCGAACGTCCTCCTAAATAGTGTTCCGTCTTTGGACAAGGTGAATCGTGTTGATTTTGTGCGTAAATCCCTTTATTCCTTTGGATCTGATGGAAGCTTCCCATTCTTGAAGTACTCTATATATTTGTTTCTCCAATCCCAGGTTAAACTTGTGGAGTTTATCTCAGCGTGTCCTTCTTCGATCACCGATCTTATGAGTTGTACGACAGTCCCCGGGTTGAGTTCGTCGTCTTCGACCGATGAACCTAGGTTTGCAAGAGCGTCGGCCTCGATGTTTTGATCTCGGGGTACATGTTGCAAAGTCCATTCCTTGAATCGATGTAGAGTCAACTGTAATTTATACAAGTACCTCTGCATTCGATCTTCTCGGACTTCATAAGTCCCGTTAACTTGGTTTACCACGAGAAGGGAATCGCACTTAGCCTCTACGACCTCAGCTCCCAAGCTTCTAGCTAGTTTGAGACCTGTAATCACGGCCTCATATTTGGCCTCATTGTTAGTGATTTTAGTACGATGCCCAGTCCGGACCCCTTAGCATTCGAGGCACCGTCCGTAAAAAGGGTCCAGACTTCCGAAAAGATACCCGATTTTATCAGTAGTTCTTTTTCAATATCTGGTACGAAGGCCGGCGTAAAGTCAGCCACGAAGTCCGCTAAGATTTGAGATTTGATAGCGGTTTGGGGTCAATACTCAATATCGTACTCGCTGATTTCTATAGCCCATTTGGCCAATCGACCTGAAAGTTCGGGTTTGTGCAAAATAGTTCGAAGAGGATAAGTTGTTACAATATGTATCGGATGACATTGGAAATATGGTTTTAGTTTTCTAGAGGCGCTTATTAAAGCAAGCGCTAATTTTTCTAAGTGTGGATATCTAGGTTCGGCCTCGCCTAAAGTTCGACTGACATAATAAATAGGGAATTACGTACCTCGTTATTCTCAAACCAGAACTCCACTCACCGCTATCTCCGAGACAGCTAAGTACAGGTAAAGTTGTTCGTCCACTTTCGGGATATGAAGCAGCGGCGAGCTCGATAAATACCGCTTTAGTTCTTCCAAAGCCTGCTGACATTCAGGAGTCCATGCAAAGTTGCTTTTCTTCTTAAGTAGTGAGAAAAATTGGTGGCTCCTATCTGAGGATCTCGAAATGAATCGTACTAGGGCAGCTATCCGTCCCGTTAGCCTTTATACGGTCTTTATATTATCTACTACCGTGATGTCCTCGATAGCTTTGATTTTATCGGGGTTGATCTCGATTCCTCGATTGGACACCATGAAACCAAGAAACTTGCCCGAGCCAACCCCGAATGCACATTTTTCGGGGTTGAGCTTCATATTATACTCCCTCAGTATGTCGAAAGTTTCCTGCAAATGTTTTAAATGGTCCTCTTCTCGCAGGGACTTAACTAACATGTCATCAATATAAACTTCCATTGATTTTTCTATTTGCTTTTCAAATATTCAGTTTTCTAGGCGTTGATAAGTTGCACCGGCATTTTTTAGACCGAATGACATCACGTTATAACAGTAGGTACCGTACTTAGTGATAAATGACGTCTTTTCCTGATCCTCCAGGCTCATATGTATCTGGTTGTACCCGGAGTAGGCATCGAGAAAACTGAGAGTCTCGTGGCCGGCCGTGGCATCGATCATACGATCGATATTAGGCAAAGCAAAAGAATCCTTGGGGCATGCTTTATTGAGGTCTTTATAATCTATACACATTCTAAGTTTGTTTCCCTTCTTAGGGACTATTACCACATTATCTAGTCATTCGGGATATTTTACTTCTCGAATGGATCCTATTTTAAGAAGTTTGGTTACCTCGTCCTTGATGAAGGCATGTTTGAACTCGGACTGGGGCCTTCTTTTTTGCTTGACCGGATGGAATTTCAGATCCAAGCTTAGTTTATGAGTGGTTATTTCTGGTGGGATCCCTGTCATGTCAAGGTGGGACCAAGCGAAACAATTCATGTTAGCTATAAGAAATTGAATAAGCTTTTTTCTGAGCTCGGGATCCAACCTCGTGCCCAGGTATACCTTTCGCTCAGGCATATGTTCGATTAGCGTGATTTGCTCCAGCTCCTCTATCATTGATTTGGTAGAATCATAATCATCGGGGACCATGAAGGATCGAGGGATCCCATAATCATCATCTTCTCCAGTCTCCCGTTCCTCAAGTTGGGTCGAGGCTGACATTTGTGATTGCTATTTGGTGTCCTATTTTTCCTTCGAATTCGATCCCTTTGTCGATGATAATGATGATATCGGAATCACTTCATCGACGGTAAACATTTATTTTGCAGCCGGTTGCTCCCCGCAGACCGTTTTGATTCCCTCCGATGTTGGGAATTTCAGAACCCGGTGAAGGGTCGAGGGCACTGCTCTCAAGTTGTGGATCCACGGCCTCCCGAACAGGGCGTTATATCTTATATCGCCTTCGATCACGTGGAACTTCGTTTCTTGGATGGTCCCAGCTACGTTTACTGGCAAAATTATCTCGCCCTTAGTAGTTTCACATGCCATATTGAATCCGTTTAGTAACAGGGTTGCGGGCACGACCTGGTCCTGCAGACCGAGTTGCTCTACGACCCTCGATCGAATGATGTTGGCCGAACTACCTGGATCAATTAACACATGCTTAACTTGATCTTTATTCATAAGTACAGATATTACCAGTGCATCGTTATGGGGTTGCATGATTCCTTCCGCGTCTTCGTCACTAAAGGACAAGGTTCCTTTAGGTGTGTAATCCTGGGTCCGAGACCGCTTCTCTCTTACAATCGACATCTTAGTGCGTTTAAGCACCGGCCCCTGGGGGATATCGATCCCTCCGATGATCATGTGGATGACGTGTTGTGGCTCTTCTTGTTCGTTATGTCTATTGAAATATCTATTTTTGAAATGGTTTTTGGCCCGATCGCTTAAAAATTCTCGAAGGTGCCCTTCACTGAATAACTGAGCTACCTCTTCTCTCAGCTGCCTGCACTCTTCGGTTCTGTGGCCATGGGTGCCATGATACTTGCACATTTGATTGGGATTTCTCTGGGCTGGATCGGACTGCAGAGGTCGAGGCTATTTAGTATCTTTAATACGTCTGATAGCCGACACGATGGCGGACACATCGATGTTGAAGTTATATTCTAATAACCGTGGTGCTTCTTCCTTAGATCTGATATGCTTGTCGAACCCATTCTTGTTTATCAGCAGCTGAGATCCTTGGCCTCGATCGCACCTTCTTTCGCCTCATACGGGGTTACGTGCAGGTTCGCTGCCCCTGCGATCTCCGTTATACGGCCGGTATCAGTCTTTGTTCGACCTTGGTTCTCGGTCGATGTCCCTTTTAATAACGGACCCAGAACCTAACTGGTCGTCTTCGATTCTAATCTTTGATTGATATCGATTGTGCACATCGGCCCAGGTAACAGCCAGATACTCGATCAAGTTCTGCTTTAACCGTCATGAAGCCATCGAGCTTCGTTTGTTTAGTCCTTGGGTGAAAGCTTGAACGGCCCAATCGTCCGTGACTGGTGGTAGATCCATTCGTTCCATTTGGAAACGAGATACGAACTCTCTTAGCATCTCGTTATCTTTTTGCCTTACCTTGAAAAGGTCTGACTTCCTGGTCTCAACCTTTATGACTCCGACATGTGCTTTTACGAAAGAATCTGCAAGCATAGCAAAAGAATCGATAGAGTTAGGTGGAAAATTGTAATACCATACTATTGCGCCCTTTGATAGGGTTTCACCGAACTTCTTTAATAATACAGATTCGATTTCGTCATCTTCTAGGTCGTTCCCTTTAATGGCACATGTGTAAGAGGTGACATGTTCGTTGGGGTCGGTCGTTCCATTATATTTAGGAATTTCGGGCATGCTAAACTTCTTGGTGATCGGTTTGGGAGCCGCACTCGGGGGGAAAGGCTTTTGTACGAATTTTTTGGAATCCAAGCCCTTCAATACCGGTGGTGCCCCCCGGGATCTGATCAACCCTGGAGTTTTAAGTTTCTAATTTTTTGTCGTTTGCTTCAATTCTCTTTTCTCCCAACTCAATTCGTTTTGTCCGTTCCTCGAGCATCCTAATAATTTCGGGATTAGTCCACGATTCTTGTTCATTTGATCTTACTATAGCTGGCCCCGTTTTGTGGGTGACTTCTCGGGGTGGACCGGACTCGGCCCTGCTTGGTGCCTGGATTTGGCTCTGCAACTGAGTTATTGCTACATGTTGAGCTTGCAACATTTTAAAAATCATACGTAGGTTGATCCCGTCTTCTCCAACGTTTTGGGTATTCCGAACTGCAGATCGAGTTCCACCACGAATGTTATTTTCGGGGTCGGAACGTTGGTTCGCCTCGATGGCCACATGTGAATTAATGTCGATTGGATCTGCGGCCTGAGTTCCAACGGGATCGACGAGTGGCCTTTCATCCCCGGTCGTCAGATTGTTGTTCTCATCTTGAAGGCCAACTTCGTTGTCGATAGGTAGGGCCATTAATTGAGAGTTCATCATTTTTAACCTGAAATCTAAGACACTTTCAAGAGCAAGTGTAAAATGGTGTATTTTGTAGAGATTCGTACTAAATAACCACTGTTATCCTTAGCCCCATGGTGGGCGCCAAACTGCTTACCCGAAAAATGGATAGAGTTGAATTTATATGTAGTTCTAAGGGTACGTAGCGGAATTGGTACAAATTGGAAGGATAAGTAAAAATATACCGAATAGTGACTGTAAAAAGAAATGAATACAAACCCAAATAGAGCAGAAAATGTTTGCTTAAACAAACAGATGAAACAATATATAAAGCCCAAAGAATGGCAATATTTGCTATAAGTTGTCTAAATCTCTATAATCTCTGAATATGAGAGTGTATGAATAAGTATATCAATCTATCCATGAATGGATCCCCCCTTACAAATGACAGCCACTCTAATATAATGGTGGAATCTTACTTTGGATATAATTAAAAATACATAATGGAGATCCCATGATAGATTAATCAATTAGTTTTTCCTTGATTTCTACCGAGATTCTCTCCCTTAGTGCGGCTATAACGGCTTTGTTATCCCTTGACTCGAGCTCGATCGGTCTCTAGGTTTCGAGCTCGATATTGACTCGAGCTATGGTTTTCGAACTCGACTTTGACTTGGTCTCGGTATTTGATCGGTCTCCGGGTCTCGACCTCTATCTGGGCTCGATATCGATCTCGGTTGTTCCCGACCTTGGTCGGTTTCTAGGGCTAGAACTCAGCAGCCCGACTTCACATCATAGCTCGATATAATAACGAACCTTGGTCCACCATGTCCCAAACTCGATCAGTCACACGAGGGCAAACTCGATTTTGACTGTATACGATCTCTTTGTAATATGCATACTTGTGTGCTTAACCAATGTGTCTAATTTCTGCTTTCAACCGTCCATCCAAAGCATCAAAGCGGAACTCAAACTTTATGTTTTTCCCTTAGTGGCTCCTTAAAGCTAATGCCTCTATATTTTCCTGCCTGCTCTAGTCCTCCCTCATTATTTATGACTAGGAGTGGCAAATGGGCGGGTCGGATTGGATATGGTTCGGGTCGAAAACGGGTAATGAAAAAATGGATAAATTATCCGACCCGACCCATATTTAATACGGATAAAAAACGGATTAACCGACGGATAACCATATTATCCGTAGCTTCATGAATATGATCACTTTTGGGAGAATTCCTGGTCTCCTAAACTTGAGGAACCCCCAATTTGAGGCTTTACAAATGTAAAAGTTAAACCCATTAGTTATCCATTGGTTATCCATTTTCTAAATGGATAACATGGTTCTTATCCATATTTGACCCATTTTTAAAAAGTTCATTATCCAACCCATTTTTTAGTGAATAATATGGTGGTTAACTGTTTTCTTTTAATCATTTTGCCACTCTTATTTGTGACCGAGTAACACACATGCACCTGTGTGGAAGAAGAAAAGGAGTTGAGACTTTAAAATAATCAAATTTTGTATTCAACGAGATGGGAAATGCACTCAAGGAAAGCGGGTTGAGAACTTTAAGTCTCAAGTTCAAAATATTCTTATATTCTGTCAAAGTCTTGGTGGAAGATAACATGTATTCCGTAGTGTTAGTCGGTCGTTAAAGAAGTCTCAAACTGAAACCAATATATAAAGAAAACAACAAAGTAGGGGGACGATCACGATCTAAGTCAAATATGGAAGTAACTTTCAAGTTTTTGACAGTTTAATGATCTACATCTTTCTGCTGTAATTTCTTCTTTTGAAAATATTGTCCAGGAATTATATACTCTTGACAAATCAAGCTACGTACTAGACTTTATTAGTCATATTATTAGTTTTTTTTTCCTAAAAAATATGGTCAGCAATAGCATCACGTGTAATATATAAGTAACATATACAATTCACATTTCAGGTTAAGCGACTTGATATCTGTATTTTGAAAAAATCTAATCCCCACTTGTACCTTATCCAATACATAAATTTCCCCTTTTATCAACTCCGCTAAAATCCATCGGCGGTACAAGTTAGTCCACACCTTATCCAAATACGCGGTATGCGCACAAACACCATTATCTGACCATGGGATGTTGCTGTGATGATGACGAACAGCTTCTCCAGCCACTGAACCCTTCCGACATCCAAAACTCCGATCAAATTCCGCCGTCCTCCTCCTCAACCTCCGTCGTCAACGGCGGAGACACTGTGATATCTCCGATGAATTCCAATTTTTCGGCCTTGATATGCTACGACACTCTACGCGCCATCCTCGAGAAACTCGCTCTCCCAGACTTGGCGCGTGCGGCGTGTGTGTGTAGGATCTGGAACTTGGTGGCCTCCGATCGTGAAATGCAGACCAAGGCATTTAAGGTTCCTTGGAAGATCAAGGACGTCATCGGGGATCCTACCTCCGGTAGCTTCTGGAGGGATAATAGCCTCTCCAAATTCGCCATTTCTCATCGCATCGTCCGTGGTGATAACGTTGCTAGTCTAGCCGTCAAGTACTCCGTACATGTATACTCTCTCTTTGTGTATTTTCTGTATGTATATATCTCTTTGTGTATTTTCTGTATGTATGTATATGTTTTTTTTTTTCATTTTAGAGAGTCATTTTTGTTTTTTGTCCTTAATTCAAGGTCATATTTTGATGTCTAAGTCTAAGGTGAATGATAAAAACTGGTGAAAGAATTAACAGAAAGAGAATAAAATCATAAACTTTTTTTAGTGCTGGAGTGTTTGTGTTTACAAGGTGTAGGGGTGAAAATTGTTTTGTGTGTGATGAGAGACCTTGTATGGGTGAAAATCATAATCAAGCTTTGTGAATAATTATGAGAGACCTTCATTTCATATGTTATTACAATTATAAATGGATAAGCCATAACTTGTTCTTATTCTTTTAAACTAATTATTTGCGCTTGTAAAATGATGTGGGTTTCTACTTGGTTAATAATTTCCTTTAATTGACAGGTCATGGGTATAAAACGCTTGAACAATATGCTGAGTGACCATGGTATATACTCGAGGGACAGGTTACTCATTCCTATTAGCAATCCAGACTGCCTCATCAATGGCACTTGCTATATAGAGCTGGATATATATGCAAAAAGGGAAGTGGCAGTTTTGTATCTTGAAGGTGGCCCTGATCCAAAGCTCACTACAATGTTAAATAGATTGACATCAGAGAGGAGCAAGAAAAAGGTGATTGACTCCCTTAGGAGAAGCATGCAAGTTGATGGTGAAACTGCTCAATATTACTTTGCTGTATCAGATGGTGACCCTCGATCTGCTCTCTCACAATTCTCTGAGGATCTGAGGTGGGAGAGGGAGGTAGGGTTCACTTAACTTGTACATGTCGAAATGGTTGATCCTGGTAAAGATGTGTGAATGGAGAAAGCTACTGGTAATGCGTCTCTGAGTTGCATTCGGTTCTAGAAAGGAATAACGATCCTTCGTTGGAGTGATTGGAGGAGATGAATTCCATCTATTAGAATTGCTGTTACTGCCAGCAAAACATCAACAAGTTTATTCAGGTTGTATGTAATTCTATGTAGTCAGATACATTTCGGTGGTTTGTTGCTCTGTAGAAGTGTGTTGAATTCCATCCACATTCTTGTAAAATTTACGCCTAAATGAATGGAAACCTGTATTATCCGTAACTTCAGCTGGACTTAATGCTACATCAACTAACTTGTCAAAGAATTGTGGAGCAGCAGCCCCTTTTGCTCGGTTAAATCTTTTGCTACAGAAACTGGACGAGACATTGTAGTGCCATGGGTGAGCTAACATTTTCTGCAACATTGAAACCAATAGATTCTTGAAACAGGACAAAGGCCAGTATGAAATTGCCCTTCACCTTAGTCTCATTTGGTTTCATTTAGACTACACAAACTTGCAAGTAATGCTCATTTTTGTGCACCATATAGTTGGAGCAATGCAAAACATAAGATTGCTTCTCGGATTATCTCAGGGGCACCGAAACAGCATTGTCTATCCACCTAGAAAATTGATCCCTAGAGAGGATTAAATAAAAGAGAGAAAAACAAGCAATATATATTTCTATTTGTATCTCAGTCAAAAGAGCTTTTTATTTTGTGGAATGAACCATTTCCTTTCTTTTCGTGAAAAAAATTTATGTTCAAGTAAGCAAATATGTTATGGTTCTAGGAGTCTATCTATTGCGTATAGACTTTAAGGGCATGGTGGCCTACCCATCGAGGTGAAGTCAAGACCTAAAAGATCGAATGGAACAATATACCATTTGAGGTTTCGTTTAATGGTAACAGCAAGCGTCGGTTAGGAACACATCAAAAAATAAAAAATCATAAGATGACTCCTCCAATCTGAATACTTCCTTCTTTGAATTATGGTTCAAGAACAATCTATTCGTGGTGTATACATGAAGTAGGCGAGAGGACATAAAAAGAAGCCTCTCCCTCTGATGTGCGCTGAATTTCCAATACAAGAAATCAGATTATGGAACTTCAAAAACGTACTCCACAATCTATTACCAGCAAATAAAAGGATCATTTTTTCAATCAACTACCAGCATCTAAATTGGAGCCTTGCACATGCTGGACTACTATGAATCTGTTATCCCCTGGTACGATTATTTTCAAGTGCGGCCAGCTCTTTTTCCTGCTGCTCTCTGAGATAGCTCTTGGCTGTTGTATTTACAATCTTGGCTGAGAAGTTCAGGAGCATGAGCCACACAACAGTGTTCCATATGGAACCAAGCGACAAATCCCACTTTTTTGCCTGCAGTATAACATAGGTTTTTAGTTCATGATTGTGTTTTGTATGTATGCATACAGACTTAAACTGCATATTTGTTCAGCAAATAAAAGTTAGACATCCTCGTGTAAAAGAGGCCATCCAGACACGAATGAGATTGACAAGTCAAGGGACAAGCAGGTTAACTAGGATCTAATAACTCTACCATACGAGGTCATATTTCTGGGATAGATAACTAGCCAAGGAGATCTTCAGGGACAAGCTATGGGTGTGAATACAGACTCTGATTATGGTGGTTGCATGTTAAGCAGATATTTTATGCTAAATTAGTAGGTTAATTTTAGTCAAAGTTTTTTCTCATAAACTTAGTTGAAGAGGATCTCAGACGGTAATACACCTTTTTTTCCTTCTCAGATGATACAACTCTTGTCAGCATAAAAATAGTATATAAGGCTTGGCTTTTCTTTTTCTGATAAGTTGACCTGGGCTATATTTTTATGCATACCAACTAGATGACAGCTAAGTTTCTTTGAACCGAACCTTCTTACACCTATAAAGCAACAGTAAAGTTCAAGATATATTCCAGCTCAGAAGGTTGAAGGAGAAAGTTACCTTTAGCATAGGAAAACATGCATGAAGCAGTAACGAGAGCATTACCTCAACATTAATTTTCTGATGACTCACTGTATTACCTTTACGTTAGACACTGGAGGGGACGCTGCCATGTACTTCTCTCTAGCAATATGTAGTTTGGAAATGATGTTTGGCAGAAGCGAAGCAACTCCAGGGATGAGACCAAGCACCCGAACTAATTGATTTTCTATCAAGTCCAACAGTTGATTATTGCAAAGTGAGATGATAAATGCTGTCTGCAAAGTAACTTTTACAAATTAACAACCAAACTTTAATATGTCAGTTGCGATATGAAGCTAGCTACCTGTTTGTTTTCTGTTCTTTGACATCATATTTTTTCGGCTCTTGACCAAAAGTGAAGAGTAATCAGTTTAAAAATGCTCCAAAATGCACACTTATAATCCATACAAATGATTATAGATAAAGTTTGTCCAAATTAATCTAATTGACAGCGCATAATAGTGATTAGTATACTAAGGGTGGCAATGTTAGTTTGTAAAACAGGGTATTTTTACAGTTTTCATCAAATCTTGGCAATCGGAATTTAATCACAGGCGATTGTGCAGTAATTGATGGTCCATAGTCATGAAAAGGGGGAATAAGGACGGACTGATGGAGCAGACTGGGCAGAACACTGGTGGGGGGAAGTGAGGATAGAAGAAAACATGAGGGAGAAGAAAGCAGGAGCTGGAGAGCCCGGTAACGGTATTTCCACCTGTCTTATACGTTAAGACTCAGCAAAAATACATGATATAATCTCTTTTAAATGAAGTTTGCAAACATATTTGGCAAGCATTCAAATACTTATAACTAGAGAAGCATTGGGAGCTTAACAACAAATGATAACATTTGGTAGATGCAGACCTGTATGTGAGTCTTAATAATTGCCTTCCCGATCAGTGTTGCTATAAAGAATTTCCAAAATGGAATACCAAATTGGCCACACATGATACCAGCAAGGTCAAACAGAGGATTTGGCACCTTCACAGGAAACAAAGAGAGCACTAAATAGGCTATCAAAACAAACATAAAAATGGATCGGCAGCAACAAACGCATCATTCATAAAAAGACATATACGTTGTAAAGGACAAGAACACAAATGTGTAACCCCACAAATGTTAGAAAAGACGAGAACAGATTGTATCCCCACCCCAACCCCACCTTTTCTTTGTGAGATCTATGGTACAGACGAGTCTCCAGATCTTTTGGGTGGGGGAGGGGGAGGGGGAGGGGAGAGGAACTAAAACATGCTAA
>AWOL01S0012817.1:44869-70918 GCA_000715115.1 Nicotiana otophora | reverse complement strand
CAGACTTTTTCTTTTAACATTATACAATAGTCACCAACGTAAGTCAGATAAACCTTTTTAGGATTGAAATAATCAATTTTCATACGTAAGCTTGTAAATCAAATCGTGAACGACGATAAATCAAATAACAAGAGAGAAATATATTAAAAGAGACACAAATATTTAATATGGTTCGGTCTGTTGACGTACGTCCATAGGCGTAGAGAAGCAATCCACTATATAAAAGAGAGTACAAAACATCGAGAGAACAACCTCACAAAGAGGCAAATACAAGTGGCAGACTGACACTTGTCCCTAAAATTTTCCCCTAAACAAGGCTCTCAAACCCCTTATGGCTACATTGTGAATGCTACAAATAAGAAGAAATTAAAGGATCTTCAATTTATAGAAGTCCAAAACTTTTTCCTCCAAGAAAAAAGACTAGCCAAATATGGAAGAAATATATTTTTCTTTTTGTAAAATGTAAAATCAATTATGATAACTATGTTGCCCTTCCTTCAAGAAATAGAAAAATCAATATAGTAAGAAAATCAAGACAACACCTAAATATTCTCCCCCTTGGCCTGAATATTTTGATAAAATAAACTTGATCCACGTTCTTCACATAACCTTCAATATGTCACATCTCCAAATATCCACCATAAAGCTTGTCCCAACATGAGCAATTGTCCAGTCAAATTTCTTAGACAAAAATCATGATCACCGTCAAATAGGTTGCAACTAGAACTAAAATCACCTAGATGAACCTGTATTGAACCTCGTTCTGATACCATTTGTTAGGATTCAAATAATCAGACATCATGTGGAAGCTAGAAAAGCAAACCTTGAACGACGACAAATCAGATAACAAAAGAGAATATACCAAAAGAGACACAAATATTTAACGTTGTTCGATTAATTGACCTGCGTCCATAGTCGGTGATGAGCAATTCACTATATTAAAGAGAGCATAAAATATTGAGAGAACAAATTCACAAAATAAATATTATTATTACTCCGAATTAAATTTATACAAGTACTTGTAATTAAGTTGTACGGGGAGCGTAACCAATGAACAAGTTATGGGTTAATATGACTTATAACTTTTGGCTTAGACTATGTATATGTGTTAAAAAATTTAATTAATATACATAATTATCAGATGCTTATGGCTGATCCTACTCAAGAGGAAGTCAAAGATGTTGTTTCTAACGTTAACCCAATAGCTCACCTGGACCACATCGTTTCAGCAACCTATTTTTACAGAAAGCTTAAATATTGTGGGTACAGATAATATGGAATTGGTCAACGCTATTTTTTAATGGTAAATAATTGCCTAAATATTTTACAAGCACATGCCTCGTACTTATCCCTAAAGTGAAATCCCCTCAAACCTTCTCTAAGTTTCTAAGCAATGTCACTCAGAAGATTATTTCTGACGGTATGAATGCTAGACACTCTACTATCCTTCCCAAGAATATCTGTCACGATCCAAAATCTCACCACAGGTGTCGTGATGGCACCTAGTCTCTAAGATTAGGTAAGCCGATTTTAATTACATTTTTGAAGCATTTTTTTAAAAATATTTAACTATGTAATCAAAACTAACAGCGTAACAAATATGAATATGCAATCTCCCAAGACTGGTAGTACTGAGTCACGAACTCTAACTGAATATATGGGATGATCACGAGGACCGAATATACAATACTGTTTGATTACAAATTAATAGTACAATGAAATGAAAAGACCCCAAGGGACTGCGATGACCAAGCAACTATATCTTGAATCCTTACGATCCCGCTTTAACTCTGCTCAAGTTTGATATCTCCCATACCTGGCTCTGCACAAAAATATGCAGAATTGTTGTATGAGTACACCATGGTCGGTACCCAGTAAGTATCAAGACTAACCTCAATGGAGTAGAGACGAGGTACAGTTAAGACACTCACTAGTCTAATAACATATGCAATATAATATACAAAATAATAGGAAACAAATAACATCAAGGCAACATAAAACAACCAATGATATGCACAATAAGACAATAAAATCACCATTTAACATCACTCAATAATTAATAAATACAATTACACCCAGTTAAATCAAGTTCTTCAATTTACATATAATTCTTACGAATAAAACTCTTTTTCTTTTGTCGAATAAATATCTTTCAAATACAATCCTTTCATATAATTCTTCTTGAATAAAAATCCTTTCAAATAAATATTTTGAATATAATTATTTCGATTAAAGAGTCACCGTGTGACACCTCATTTCAAAATCATAAAAATACGGGTCTCAGCCCATTTTTATATTTTTCGTAAACACGGGTCTCAGCCCATTTTTCATATTTCCACGGCACCTCGTGCCCATAATTAAATCATCATATTTCTCCAGCACCTCGTGCCCTCATTTCATATCACAACTGCACGGACAATTCACGTGCCAAATATCATTATCATTTCATCACAACACCTTGTTCCCACATTTCATATCACAACTGCACGAACAATTCACGTACCAAATATCCTCATTATTTACTCACGGCACCTCGTGCCCACATTTCATTTTATAATCCGCCTGGCAATAGCCAGAGGCTCTCAATTTCAATATAAATCAGATTGTTATCAATTTACCAACAACAAGACAAATTGCACAAGGTATAAAACTAAACACAAAAAAATCACGTCACATGAAAATCATCAACACCACAACCCCACATCATAACATATCGTCCCTGACAAAAGTCACCCTTATCGCTCTGCCCAGACAATATCAATAGCCACTCTCATCGCTCCTATTGCCACCCTTATCGCTCCTATAACCACCCTTATCGCTTCGCCCATACAATATTCCAACAAACATAACCACAGTGAAATGCCACCCTTATATCCTCAAAATAATAATTAACACAACACAATAATTTACACGGAAAATTATCACGGGAACATAACAAAATCAATTCATATTACAATTTGTTCGATGGCCACAACCAAATTCCAAAGCTACAACCAAGTCAATTAATTTCATAAACAAATAGCCAAAAGCTCCACATAATGTTACGACACCCAAAAACAATCAATAGAGATAGAAATTTCTAAATATAAAGCAAAGTCTTCTTTAAATTCAAATTTTCAATAATTATATAAACACCTCTTCTTAAGCTCATTTAATTAGTTATTTGCAGAGGAAAAATCCATAATGAAATTAAATTTCAATAATTATCAAACCAACAAATTCACAAAATTACATAAATAATCAAGTAACAATCACATCAAATTGTCATATAACAACAGATTCAACAACAACAAGGATTTAGGCACGACAAATGGATGATTAATATATACCAATAATTATCCAATTTATCACACAATATGCTCAAGAATTTAACTCAATAAAATATACACATATAAGCCGAATACGTATTCGTCACCTCGCGTACATTGGCACATAAGACTCTATGCCTAAGGGGTAATTCCCCCACTCGAGGTTAAGGAAGACACTTACCTTTTTGAAGTTATGCCGATATTCCAAAATCACCTTCTTGCTTGAATTGACCTCCGGACCGCTCACATCTATCCAAATTAATTGCATAACTTCATTAAAATTCATCGAAAATAATTCCGAATAATAATACGTCGACTTAAAATTTTATTCCAAAAAGTCA
This sequence comes from Nicotiana otophora, assembly GCA_000715115.1. Lineage (NCBI taxonomy): Eukaryota > Viridiplantae > Streptophyta > Magnoliopsida > Solanales > Solanaceae > Nicotiana > Nicotiana otophora. The sequence continues at coordinate 67,269 of AWOL01S0012817.1, read as the reverse complement.
ACAAAAGTCAATGTGGGGCCCGCCTCTCGGAACCCGACATAACTTTTAAGAAATTCGAACACCCATTCCGATACGAGTTCAACCATACCAATTTTATCGAATTCCAATAACAACTCGACCTCCAAATCTTAAATTTTTATTTTTGGAAGATTTTGCAAAAAAATCTTAATTTCCTCCATTTAAATCCGAATTAAATGATGAATATAATCATGGATTCATGAAATATAAACACTTTAGGATATAGAACACTTACCCAAGTCAAAGTCGTGAAGAACTCCTCCAAAATCGCCCAAAAACCGAGCTTTAAAATCTCATTCAAAAATGACAAAGTGATTGATTTTTGGTCCTTTTGTTGCTGCCCAGTTTCGCACCTGCGGTACTGTTCACGCACCTGCGAAAAAAACAGTAGCTGCCCAGAAATTCCAGCAGCTTTTCTTCAAGTTCGAATTGATCCGTTAACCTTCTGAAATCTACCCGAGGCCTTCGGAACCTCAATCAAATATAGTAACACCTCCCAAAATACAATACGAACTTAGTCGAGGCTTCAAACCATGTCAAATAATGCCGAAATTACGAATCGCGCATCGAATCGAATTATAAGTTTTCAAATCTTCCAACTTTTATATTTTGCGCCAAAACGTATCAAATCAATCCGGAATGACTTCAAATTTTGCACACAGGTCATAATTGACTTAATGGAGCTATTCCTATTTCCGGAAGCGAAATCCGACTTCGTTATCAAAAATTCACCCTTCGGTCAGACTTTTCCAAAATCTTATATTTTTCAACTTTCGCCAAAATGTGTCGAATTGTCCTACGGACTTCCAAATCCAAATTCGAACATACGCCTAAGTCCAAAATTATCATACGAAGCTATTGCCATTCTCGAAATTCTATTCCAGGGTCGTTTGCTCAAAAGTCAACTCTCAGGTCAAGTCTTTCCATTTAAGCTTTTAAATAAGAATTGCTCTTTTAGTTAAATTCCGAATGTTCAGTAAATCAAACTCGACCACACCCGCGGGTCATAATACATATTGCGAAGCTGTTCGAGACCTTAAGCCACTGAACAGTGTGTTAATTCTTAAAACGACAAGTCGGGTCGTTACATTCTCCACCTCTTAAACAAACGTTCATCCTCGAACGTTCTACGAATTATTTTGAGGTTACCAAATTGATGATTTTACTTTTACACATGTACTCACAGTTGATTCCATGCTACCGCATTTGAGATAAGCCCGGCAACACCATCTCATTTGAGATTATTTCTTCTTTTTTTTCCCATATTTGTAAGCTTTAAGACTAATTTCTTACACTCTAAACCTTTTGAAAAGGTTTGATTTTCACAACAACGCACGATTTTAGTCTCAACCAGCTATAGCAACTCGTGCCTACGCACGCATCAGCTTTCTTGATAGTGTGGAAGTAATTCAAAATTTTTCTAGGGTGTTACATTATACCCCGCTTAGGATCATTCGCCCTCAAACACATAACATAATTTATCTCTTCTTTCCCACATATCAATCTCCCAAAGTTTTCAAAAATTTCGGTAGAGTCTCCCCTGTAATTGGGCCTAACCACCTGCCAGAGTAACACCAAAATAACTCCTACAACACATCCGCAACCCAACAAAGCACCACAAGGTATATATCAATAACACTAATCTCTGCATTGCATTATCATAATAATATCAGGACATAAAGCACATCATATGTATGCTTATCACCACATCTCTAGTCTTAAAAGTTGTTCATAATTAATTCCAGCATCATCAATTTATCTCATATTAACCACCACCTCGTTTCGAAGTTTCACAAAACTGACAACAGATTGTGAGGCCTGAAGACCTCATGATTACTTACTCGGATTAATGAGTCACATTTAACGTCACCTAGGCACTCACCTCATAAGCTAAAACTCAATGTTTACAACACGAAAATGGTTGAATATGAACAGAAAATATACAAGAATTATTAAATAAGCCTATCATGCATGACTCCCTATTAATATTATTGTACAAATTAAATTTCACAAAGGGAGAATTTTAAACTCATAAATATTTTTCCATAAGGACCTCATCTTTATATAACTTTCACCGCGGCTTGTAGCCCGGTTTTAATATTTCACATCATATACAAATGCGAGGATCTCGTCCTCAACTCCGAATTACAAGTATTTTGCACATTGTGCCAACTGAAATTTTCAATTTCCTTTCTTTTTTTCTGTTCAATATATTTCATAAATGGTTTTCACAACACATAATGAACCCTCATACCGATAGGGCATATAATTCATAAAAATTGGAATCAATTATTCCGAAATACATTAAACCCATTGTGATGAATAATAAACATTACTTTTGGACTTATAGCCCTCAATGGTGCACAAAAATAAAAATAACAAACACGGGCTCACATCCTCAATTCTCCCAATAGGGATAACATATAAGTGGGTCATAAAATCACGAAGCTTACCCATAAGCGGAGCATAATAGGAGTCTTCGCCCCAATATTCAGATCCGAATCAAACTAAGGGGAAATATTCTTTTATAATAATTTGGGATCGTACCTGTAACGATACCATCTGGTGTATCGGCCTCAGCCAAAACATAGCAATTATATCAACGGGCCGGGCCTCCACCTTTTAGGCGCCTATTACCCGTATGTCCTCTACCCCTAGCTGACTGTGCACGTGGAGTATTAACTGGAATAAAGCTCGTAGCTGGAGTTCTCTGATGAAATCCACCCCTCCCAAGTCGGGGACAATCTCTCATGATGTGCCTAGTATCACCGCACTCATAACAACCCCTTCGAGGTCACGGCTGCTCGTACTGAGTATGTGCCGGATAACTGGAATAATCACTGTAAGAATCTCGTATCGGTGGTGCACTGTAAACTGGAGCACCCCCAGTAATCTAATGTGTGGACTGAGCTGACCGACTGCTCGAGCCTCCGCTTTAATGGGTCCTAGCTGAAGAGTAAAATCCACTGAACCCTCCATATCTTCGAGACCTTTTGGCCTCCTTAGACTCCCTTTCCTCGCCTAAAACACCCTCAATCTTCCTTGCAATCTCCACTACTTGTTGAAATGGAGTATCCGTTTGCAATTCTCGAGCCATACATATTTTAATATCATAATCGAGCCCCTCAATGAATCTGCGGACCCGCTCTCTGGTTGTAGGAACCAAGATCGGTGCATGACGGGATAACTCATTGAACTTGATAGCATATTCTGACACTGTCATAGTACCCTGATGCAACCGTTCAAACTCTGTGCACCACGCATCTCGGAAAGTCTAGGGAACAAACTCTTTCAAGAACATTTCCGAATATTAAGCCCAAGTTGGTGGTGTTGCATCGGCTGGTCTACTTCTTCATAGATTTGCCACCACCGATACGCTGCACCTGACAGTTGAAATGTAGTAAAAGCAACTCCGTTCAATTTCATAATACCCATAGTGCGGAGAATACGGTGACAATTTTCTAGAAATCCTTGGGCATCCTCTGTAGTTGTTCCACTGAAAGTAGGTGGACTACACCTCTTAAACCTTTCAAGCCTTTTTTGTTCTTCTTCTGATGCCTCTAGCCTAACTTCAGGCCGAACCGAAATAATAGGTTGTACCGGTATTGCACCCAGAACTTGACCAACGTAAACCTACTGTTCTGGAGTTGTGGTAAGAGTCTGAGCTACTCCCCCAATCTGCGAAATATTTGGTGCAACAGAGATCAATCTCGCCTGAGTTAATGTACCAAACATACTCAGGAACTGTGCTAAGGTCTCATGAAGTCCGGGGGTGACAACAGGTGTTTCTGATACCTATCTCCCAACTAGAGCTACTCCTCAATTGTTATTCCGATAGGTGCTCTAATCGCAACACGTGCCCTTCCTCGACCTCTACCTCGGCCCCGGCCTCTTGCAGTCATAATAGTATATGCGGATGGAGTTAAGCAAGACACTTACCTTTTTGAAGTTATGTTGATATTTTAAAATAGCCTTCTTGCTTTAATTGACCTCCGAACCGCTCAAATCTATCCAAATTAATTGCATAACTTCATTATAATTCATCGGAAATAATTTCGGATAATAATACGTCGACTTAAAATTTTATTCCAAAAAGTGAACAAAAGTCAACGTGGGGCTCGCCTATAGGAACCCGACATAATATTTATGAAATTCGAATACCCATTCCGATACGTGTTCAATCATATCAATTTTATCGAATTCCAATAACAACTCGACCTCCAAATCTTAAATTTTTGTTTTTGGAAGATTTTGCAAAAACAATCTTGATTTCCTCCATTTAAATCCGAATTAAATGATGAATATAATCATGGGTTCATGAAATATAAACACTTTAGGATATAGAACACTTACCCAAGTCAAATGCGTGAAAAACTACTCCAAAATCGCCTAAAGACCGAGCTCCAAAATCTCAATCGAAAATGACAAAGTGACTGATTTGTGGTCCTTATGTTGCTGCCCAATTTCGCACATGCGGTTACGATTCATGCACCTGTGGGTACTGTTCACGCACCTGCGGCACTGTTTACGCACCTGCGAAAAAAATAGCAGCTGCCCAGAAATTTCAGCAGTTTTTCTTCAAGTCCGAATTGATCCGTTAACCTTCCGAAATTCACCCGAGGCCCTCGAAACCTCAACCAAATATACCAACACGTCCCAAAATATAATACAAACTTAGTCGAGGCTTCAAACTACGTCAAACAACGCCGAAATTATGAATCGCACATCGAATCGAATTATAAGTTTTCAAATCTTCCAACTTCTATATTTTGCGCCGAAATATATCAAATCAATCCGGAATGACTTCAAATTTTGCACACAAGTCATAATTGACTTAATGGATCTATTCCCAATTTTGGAATAGAAATCTGACCTCGTTATCAAAAATTCACCTTTCGGTCGGATTTTTCCAAAATCTTATATTTTCTAACTTTCGCCAAAATGTGGAGAATTATCCTACGGACTTCCAAATCTAAATCCGAACATACGCCTAAGTCCTAAATCATCATACGAAGCTATTGCCATCCTCGAAATTCTATTCCGGGGTCGTTTGCTCAAAAGTCAACTCTCCGGTCAATTCTTTTTATTTAAGCTTCTAAATAAGAATTGCCCTTTTAATTAAATTCTGAATCTTCAGTAAATCAAACTCGACCACACCCGCGGGTCATAATACATATTGCGAAATTGTTCGAGACCTTAAGCCACTGAACGGGGCGTTAATTCTTAAAACGACAAGTCGTATCGTTACAATATCTCTCTAAACCAGGGTGGTTTTATTAAAGGGAGGGCTATAGGGGAGAATGTACTACCAGTTCAAGAAATTATACATGGGATTAAGAGAAAGAACAAAGGTGAAAATGTGATCTTCAAGATTAATATGAATAAAGCTTATAATAGAATCTCTTGGAATTCCATATGTGTTATTATGAAGAAAATGGGATTTGCTGAACAATGGATACATGTCATGTGGAACCTAATGTCAAATAGCTAGTACACTGTGATCATTAATGGCAAAAAATATGGATTCTTCAAGTCTCAAAGGGGAGTTAAATAGGGAGATTCTATCTCACCATCTCTTTTTATAATTGATGTAGAAGCTCTTTCTAGTATGGAATCAAATCGTCTGGGATCAATCACATATCATATGCTGATGATTTGATTATTTTTTGTTCTGGTAAATCACATACATTGAAGCTAATTGTGGAGGGCTTGAAGAAGTATGAACAAAATTCAGGCCAAATCATCAACAGAGACAAAAGCTTCTTTTTGATAGATGAAGGGATATAAAAAAGAAGAGTGAGAATTATGGCAGATATCTTTCACATTAAGAGATCACAATTTCCTATAAATTATGTGGGATGTCCTCTTTTCTAGGAAAGGAAAAAGGTTCAATATTTTGCAGATATGACCACTAAGATTCTCAAAATAATTGGTTCCTGACACTTCAACAGATTCTTTATTGGTGGTAAAGTGATACTGAAAAGCATGTTTTGGCTGCTATCCTAAAATATCTAATGTCCATTTGCCAACCCCGAAAGTCTATATCGAAGCAAATGGAGAAGATTGTTTCTAACTTCCTACGGGGTCAGAATGAAGGCAAACAAAAGCATCACTGGGCAGCTTGGCATAAACTTTCACATTCCTATTTCTGAAAGTGGTATAGGCATAAGATCTCTTCATGATATAATAGAAACTTTTTGCTAAGTTATGGTGGCAATTCAGAACTAGTGACTCTATATGGACTAGATTTATGAAGGCTAAATATTCAAAAGGAATTCATCATGTGGAGTTAAACTGGAGTTATAAGACTCCCATAATTGGAAGAGAATGATGAAAATTAAAGATATGGTCGATAACCTTATTCTTTTGATAGTAAATGGTGATAATTTAAATTTTTGGTGGATAATTGGACGGGTCTAGACAAGCTTGCTTAATATGTAGGGGTCTCTACCTCTATTAAAGATCAAGTAGCTTCATACATTGATAATGGCAGCTGGATGTTAATAAGTTGAGGGTGGCTTTCCCTAACAATGTTGTAACTCATATCCAAAGAATTACAATTAAATCTCCCGATCTAGCTGATGTCCCTATTTGGACTGCTAACTCATATGAGAGATTTACTTGTAAATCTGCATATAACAAGATCAAACATTCTCAGAATTATTTCTAGGTAAATAAAATGACAAGACAGAATAATACTCCTTTCAAAATCTCCTTCTTTTATTGGAGAATTCGTAGGAACAAAGTTGTTGTTGAAATTAATATGAGTAAATTTGGTGTCCAACTCCATTCTAAATGCTCGTCTTGTATCAACCATGTTCAAGAAGATGGAGAGCATCTATTTCTAAAGTGCATGACCAGTGACACTATTTGGCTTCATTTTAATAGACCTTTTGGCATAAATCATGGTCTTGCTAGCTTGAGACTATAAATACTCTCTTGGTGGATGGCTAAGGGTGTGAACCATATACAGAAGATGGCTTTACAGGTTTTATCAGGGATCATAAAATAAAACATTTAGAAGGCTAGGTGCAAAAACATGTGTGAGAATGTCAGAATGGTTCCTAATAGGATCATTCATCAAATTTATGATCAATTAATTCTTATTACTTATAAGCAGTTCAATAGAATTTCCCCGTCCCCCCTCCATTTTTTTATGCAATGGGCGCAGTTTTGCAAAATTATAGAGGGGGGTAAGCCCCCATATCTCCTCTATTGCTATAAGGTGGATAAGGCCTAGAGCTGGCTATGTGAAACTTAACACCGATGGATGTACAAAAGGCAATCCTAGTCCTTATGGAGGAGGAGGGATTATTAGAGATGACAAAGGTATAATGATTGCGACCTTTGGTCATTATCTGGGCTATAACATTAATAATATGGCTGAAACTCTTGCTCTCAAAACTGTTATTAATTGTGTTTTGAGACTAGCTTCAGCTATATAAAAATAGAGAGTGATTCTAAATTGTTGGTGGAATGAGTGCTTAATATTATCGAGCCGCCATGGAATCTTTGGGATACTATCAGCATGATCAGAGATCAACTCAATCGTTTTAAAAATTGAGAATTGAAACATTGCTTTAGGGAAAGAAAATAAGGTTGTGAATTGTCTTGCTAACTGGGGAATGCAATACAACTATATCACATGGATTATTCCTAGAGAAGTTAGAGGAAGCTTAAATGTTGATAGGATGAATCTCCTCTCTTTTAGATTCCAAACAATTAAAAACTCCTTCTTTTTGGATAGGACCATGTATAATATCTTCACTTTTGATGTTCCATGAGGATGTACAAATTGTATAGGGGAGGTATAGTAATTGCTCCCATAATCTGTAGACTTGTTTTTGTAAGCTTACTTAAAAATCCTATTTCTTTCATACAATGAAGCATGTTACATTCTTAGTAGCTACATGGAATTAATCACTCTGCTTTGTAAATTGTCTTTGATGATCTATATAAACAAGAAATTTATTAAAAAGAAGAAAAAAAAGATAAGATGATTCTAAATTTAATAAATTAAATGGAGGTGATAAAATAACGATTTGAACCCATACAGTTCAAATCTTAAATTCGACCTTAGTTGTACGTTTATTTGTTAATTCTCAGTTTATAACCAATTAACACTTATAACAAGACTTTTAACCAACTAAACGGTTCATCGACGATGATTGTCAACGATTACCCACTGATCTTGATTTGGACATGGTAAGTGGCACTTTCTCATTATAATATTTAAACATCTGATCCCATCAATAATGGATCCCAAAATATATCATGCATGAAGTGTTGAATATCTCCATGATTTAGCTCATACAATCTTCATCTATAAACACATGAAACCATCAAATATTCTGTTGGGAGATGACACGAGAGTAAAATTTATAGGTTTTACCTTTATAATTTAAAGTTATAAAATTCTTCGTTTTTGATTTGTTATAAAAAATAAATTTATTTAAATTAATAAATAATTTTCTTTTAATCTTTCTAGGATCGGGTCCTAATTAGGGGTCGCTAAGAATGCTATTGGATGAGAAATGTTTTACCCCTCAAGACTTGGAAAGACATGTCCCGCTGAAATTAAAATCTTTAGTTGGATCAAGCCCACCAGGACCTCTCTTAACCTCTCTTAATATATATATATATATATATACCTTCAAAATAGCGCATATGCATCATCATTTGATTTACAAGCATACACAAGTATTTTCCATAATTTTTAAAGACTTTAAATCAATTTATTTATGCATTTTTATTATATAAATATCCAATAATTACCCTACAAATTATTTTTATGATGATTTAATCATGTAAACTTATCCTTTATACCGATATGAGGTTTTAAATATTTTCAGTGCATTTATCATAATTACATTTGTATTTTTAGGGCCAAATTGCATATTTTGCAATAATAGCCCATAGGCATATATAATTACATTATTCATACAGAAAATATCTTTTTATATTTTTATAATGTTAAATAATTATTGTTAATCATTTTCATATACAAATAATATTTTTTAAATTTATTAATTATTTTATAAATTATTTATTTGTTAAATAGTATGTATTTAAAATCTAGCCCTAACATCCCCTATTTTCGAATTTAACCCAACACCCTTACACCAGCCCAATACCCTTGGCCCAAGACCCATTAGCCCAATCCCCATACCTATTTAAACACCCGACCCATGACCCCTTTAAATCGTGACCATTGATCTCTAAGATCAACGGTCCACGTTACACCCTCCCCTTTAAACCAACCTAAACCCCTAACCCTAATCATTCTATACCACCTCGCCGCCCTAGAATTCCCTCGTCTCTCATCTCTCATGAACCCTAGCCGTTGTTCCTATCAAACCTCCCAAAATCCGACCCCAAAACGGAATCCACCATGGATTCCCTTACCTTATTTACCCCTCCTCACCACTGGCCACTATAATCCACCAGAAATTTATTTCTATATTTTTATTATATAAATATCTAATAATTATCCTATAAATTGTTTTATAATAATTTAATTATCTAAACTTATCATTTATACCAATATGAGGTTTTAAATATTTTCAGTGCATTTATCATAATTAAATTTGCATTGTTTAAGGCCAAATTGCATATTTTGCGATAATAGCCCATATGCATATATAATTACATTATTAATATAGAAAATGACTTTTTATATTTTTATAATGTTAAGTAATTATTGTTAATCATTTTCATGCAAAAATGATATTTGTATTATTTATTAATTATTTTATAAATTATTTATTTGTTAAATAATGGGTACATAAAATCTAGCCCTAAAATCCCCTATTTTCGGATTTAACCCAATACCCTTACACCAGCCCAATACCCTTGGCCCAAGACTCATTATCCCAATCCCCATACCCATTTAAACACCCGATCCAGGACCCCTTTAAATCATGACTGTTGATCTCTAAGATCAACGGTCCACGTTACACCCTCCCCTTTAAACCAACCTAAACCCCTAACCCAAATCATTCTATACCATCTCGCCGCCCTGGAATTCCCTCGTCTCTTATCTCTCATGAACCCTAGCCGTCGTTCCTATCAAACCCCCCAAAATCCGTCCCCAAAACTGAATCCACCATGGATTCCCTTACCTTATTTACCTCTTCTCACCATTGGCCACTCGTCTATGATCATACTTAGTTGCTTGCCTAACATGGCAAGCAAATCTTGCCAAAATCGAACTAAATCGGTTCACACCTCTAATTTCTGTGGCTATTCCGTCTATGTTCATCATTGATTCTTTGTGAGTAACGAATATTCTTCATATCTGTTGATGATTCTTACCTACCCCAAATTAGGGTTTTCAAACCCTTTCAATCGGACCAAAATAGTCTGATTTTCTTATTTGTAATGTTATTCCTCTTCTATTCATCTTATTTTTGTGCGATTTTTACTTTATTTTCCACTGATTTCACACTTTTCATAAAACTAAGGTTTGAAACTTTCTCCTTTTCTTACCGATTCTGGTGAATCTTTCCTTTCTGTGTTCGATTAGTTTCTTTCCTTATGTTTTTCCTGATTTTTACTTTAATATTTGTTTAAATATTCTGAATAATTTTTGTTTTGGTATTATTTGTGTTTCCTTAATATTTGCTTATATATTCTGAATAATTTTTGTTTCGATATTATTTGTGTGTCCTTTAAAGTCTTCCTTAATAAGTCTGAACGATTTATGTTTTGGTATGTCTGTGTATTTACCTTAAATATTCTGAATAATCTCGGGTGTTTCTCTGTGAGCTCCCACGGACTTCGAGGAAGTTCGATGCTATTTGGGTTATTGTGGATCGGTTGACCAAGTCCGTGCACTTCATTCCAGTTGGTACTACTTACTCTTCAGAGGTTGGCTGAGGTTTACATCCGAGAGATTGTTCGCCTACATGGTGTCCCAGTTTCCATCATTTCAGATAGGGGCACTTAGTTTACATCGCAGTTTTGGAGGGCCGTGCAGCGAGAGTTGGATACTCGGGTTGAATTGAGCACATCCTTTCACCCTTAGACGGACGGACAGTCCGAGCGCACTATCCAGATATTGGAGGCCATGTTATGCTTGGGACCGATTTCTTTTGCTCGCGGAGTTTGCATATAACAACAACTATCAGTCGAGCATTCAGATGGCTCCGTACGAGGCTTTATATGGAAGGAGGTGTAGATCTCCAGTAGGATGGTTTGAGTCAGGTGAGGCTAGGATCTTGGGTACAGACTTGGTCCAAGATGCATTAGACAAGATGAAATTGATTCAGGAGCGGCTTCGCATGTTGCAGTCTAGGCAGAAGAGTTATGCAGACAGGAAGGTCCGTGATGTGTCTTTCATGGTTGGGGAGAAGGTTTTGCTGAAGATATCACCCATGAAGGGTGTTATGATGTTTGGGAAGAGGGGCAAGTTGAGCTCCCGGTTCATCGGGCCTTTTGAGGTACTTTAGAGGATAGGGGAGGTGGCTTACAAGCTTGCCTTGCCATCCAGCTTGTCGAATGTGCATCCGGTGTTTCACGTTTCTATGCTCCGGAAGTATATTGGAGATCCGTCCCATGTTTTGGATTTTGGCACGGTTCAGTTGGATGGTGAAATGACTTATGATGTGGAGCTGTTGGCCATTTAAGATTGGCAGGTTTGAAGTTGAGGTCAAAGGATATAGCTTCAGTGAAGGTGCAGTAGAGAGGTCAGCCTGTGGAGGAGGCCACCTGGGAGACCGAGCGAGAGATGCGGAGCATATATCCACACCTATTTGAGACTCCAGGTATATTTCTAGATCTGTTCGAGGATGAACGGTTATTTAAGAGGGGGAGGATGTAACGACCCGACCGGTCATTTTGAGCGTTATAGACCTGTTTCCCCCATTTTTGCTTTTTTTGTGTTCTTCAGCTATATTATGATATGTCGGGTTAGTTAATTCGGATCCGGAGTGGTTTCGGAGTGAATTGACACAATCAGTCTTCTTATTAGAAGCTTAAGTTAAAAAAGTCGACCGGATGTTGACTTATCTATAAACGATCTCAGATTTGAATTTGATGGTTCAGTTACCTCCGTTAGAGGATTTTGGACTTAGGAGCGTGTCCGGAATGTGATTTGGAGGTCCTTAGTGGAATTAAGCTTGAATTGGCGAAAATTCAAAATTTGGCGATTTTGGTCGGCAGTGAAAAATTTGATTTCGGGGTCAGAATGTGTTTCCGGAAGTTGGAGTAGGTTCGTAGTGTCATTTGTGACATGTGTGTAAATTTTGTGGTCATTCGGACGTGGTTTGATAGGTTTCGGCGTCGTTGGCGGAATTTGAAAGTTTAGAAGTTCTTAGGCTTGAATCTGAGGGTAAGTTGGTGTTTTGATGTTGTTTTGAGTGATTCAAAGGTTCGACTAAGTTCGCGTGGGGTTATATGACTTGTTGTCATGTTTGGTTGAGGTCCCAGGGGCCTCGAGTGTGTTTCGGATGCTTAACGGTTGAGTTTTTGGACTTATGAGATTACTGAAGACTTCTGATATCTGGTAGTTTCGCACCTGCGGTGGGGAGGCCGCAGTTGCGTACTCACACGTGCAGAGGAAGGAGCACAGAAGTGGAGTTGAGGAGATGGTCGGGGTTCGCAGGTGCGAGGGTGTTTCTGCATCTGCGAGCCCGCAGATGCGCCTGAAGCTCCGTAGATGCAAAACATTAGTTGGAGGGGAGGATCGGAGAAGTGGACTTTTGTCCGCAGGTGCGCACACGCAGGCCAAACCACTTGAACGCAGATGCGAACCCAACCCTTTTAGTCATTCCCGCACCTGCGATGGAATTTCCGCAGGTGCGACGTCGCAGATGCGACTGAAGGTCCGCGGGTGCGGAAGAACTGAACAGAAAAGTAGGGTTTCGAGGGTTTGATTCCCATTTTGATTTTGGGACTTTAAAAGGTCGGTGTGAGGCGATGTTTTGAGGTTTCTTCAAGAATATTGTTGGGGTAAGTGATTCTAACTCGGATTGGACCATATTCCATGAATCTATTGCTATTTTCATCATCTATTTAGAGATTTGAGTTGTAAATCTGGGAAAAAATGGTAAAAACTTCATAGGCTTAAATTTCGAGTTCGGGAAGGCGATTTTAGGTTGGATTCGAGTAATTCTTGTATGGTTGGCCTCGTGAGTGGATGGGTGTTCATATTTAGTGAATTTTATCGGAATTCGAGACGTGGGCCCCAGGGGAGGGGGGCGGTTTGAGCCGATTTTGGATTTTGGGCTATATTTTAGTAGCTTTCTTGTTGAATTGATCCCTTTAGCCTTTATTGAGAGGCAAAGGCATCGCGGAGTAGGAGTTTGCTCGGATTGAGGTAAGTAACAGTCTTAAATCTCGTTTTGAGGGTATAAAACCCCGAGAATTTGTATAACGTGATATTTGGAGGTGACGCACATGCTAGGTGACGTGCGTGCGAGTGTGCACATGAGGGATTGTGATTTGGTCCGTCCCGTGAGACTGTAAAGTCGAATAGCCATTGTTATTACTTATTTTTCCTTGTCTTTGAGCAATTGACTGCCTTTCATGTTAGAAACCATGCTTAGGCCATATGATATCACTATTGGGACCCGCAGCGGTCGTATACTTGTTGAATTGACAGCTAATTATTGTCGTGTACTCGGTCATAGTCTTATTGTGAGTTATATCTCTGTTTCCTCTCATTTCTTGTTGATATTTGTTGTATTCCCTATTTGGGCTGGCTATTATGATATTGTGTGAGCCCGAGGGGCTGGAGAGGTTAGTGATTGAGATATAGCCTGAGTGCCGGGTTGAGAGCTATGTGAGATATATTGGATCGGGCTATACGCCGCAATAATATTGGATCGGGTTGCACGCCGCAACAAGCCTTCGGGCTATATATCGAATCGGGTTGCACGCCGCAGCAAAACTTGGATCGGGATGCATGCCATAGAAATATATGGATCGGGTTGCACGCTGCAGTAGTATTGGGTCGGGCTGCACGTCGTAACAGTATATAGCGCTTGGGCTGTAGAAGCCCCTCCGGAGTCTGTACACCCCCAGTGAGCGCAGGTACCTTTGATTGTGAGTATTGAGGCTGAGAGCCAAGTGATTGAGCTCTTGAGATAGATGAGTAATAGTACACCCTGTGAGGTTGTACTTGCTCTTATTTTGCTGTTGCACTTCATTGCTAATTGTTGTTATTGTGAAATTTTCTGGAGGGATTATATTGTTATACCTGAGCTCGAAATGTTTTGATTTAAAACACACAATTGAAAGCATGCCTACTTTTCTTGCTGAAATTACTGAAATGAACTGCATTGTGTAGCTCGTCACTACTTCTAAGTTCCTTATTTAATTTTGTTACTTACTAAGTTGGAAGTACTCACGTTATTCCCTGCACCTTGTGTGCAGATTCAGATGAGACCATTAGCAGAAATCGTTGAGTCTGTGCACTTGTGGTTGTCGGAGACATACGAGGTAGTTGCCGATGTTCGCAGCCCTTGATTCTCCTCTATTATTATCTTTTCTTTCTGTTTGGGTATTACTGGAACATTGTAAACTCTGATTTTAGTCTGGTTTAGATACTCATGACTTAGTGACACCCCGATGTCGGACTATCTTTTCCGCATTTTTATTTTGAGTTGGAAATTTTTTATGAAGATTTTATTATGAAAATCTTTGACTTATCTTTTAAATGAAATATCGATGTGTTTTGTAAATGTGTCGGCTTGCCTAGTAGCACGATAGGCGCCATCACGACGGGTTAGGTTTTGGGTCGTAACATTTATTCTTACCGGTAACACCTTTTTTTCAAAATTTTAGATGATTCCAGATGGTATCCCGAAGTCAAAAAAATGTGATTCCTTCTGAGGTTGATCTTAGTGATTCTTGAAATATACTCTACATTGCATGTATATATATATATATATATATATATACTTTACAGAGCCGCACTATAGTCGGTCGGGTATGGTACCTACTGTGCAACAACTGATTAGTTGAGTATGATGATTTATGATATGAGATATTACCGAGCCCTTGTGTGGTCGGGTATGCTGATGTGTGATGTGAGGCTATCGAATCCTTTTGAGGCCGGTTACGTCGAGTTCTGTTGAGACCGGGTACATCCGAGACCTCCCGAGGCTGGGTAAAAGCGAGTCCTATATAAAGCTGGGTATGGAGTATGTGTGATGTGAGGCTATCGAGTCCTCTTGGGGCCGACTACGTCGAGTCTTGTTGAGGCTGGGTACTGTCGATACCTCCTGAGGTTGGGTACGACTGAGTCCTCTATGAGGCCGGGTATAGAGTGAAATACGATGATATGCCCCAAAGAGTGGATGAATATATATATATATATATATATATATATAAAGATATATATATATATATATATATAACAGTGAAACGCCCCCAGTAGCTTGTCTATGGGATTTAGCTTAAAGTTGAGTATACCTATCCCTTAATCTATGTCTTTGGTGTATATACGTTATCTGTCTTAGATAATCAGTACTTGTTTCGTACAAACGCCCTTTTCTTTGGGTGTTGTATTCATGCCCACAGGTACATATAGACCTGGTGATGTCCCTCCCTAGTAGGGTGTTTGTCCCAGTTGTTGGTCGTTGCACTCCACTACTTCGGAGTAGCTATTCAAAAGTTAATAGATACCGAAGTGTATGTTCCAGTTGTTTTAGGTACGGTGGGGCCCTATCCCGGCCAATTTGTACATATATGTATATTCTTTCGGTACTCTTAGAGGCTTGTAGACTAGATGTTAGTTGTATATAAAAGGAACCGACTATGACTTCATAGGTAATAGTTGTGAACATCTATAAAACATCAATGTTTCTTTTACAAGTCAATTGTACGCATTTCTATTTCTAGAATTATTACTCGGAGGCCTTGTTAGCCCAGGTTTCATGATGAAAAAGATTCAAGTATGGACGTCGGTTCACACGGGCCTTTGGGCATCGTGTGCCGGCCGCACCTCCCAAGGTTGGGGTGTGACAAACTTGGTATCAGAGCAGGTTTGTCCTATAGAGTGTCCAAGTCGTATCTAGTAGAGTCTTGTTTATGGGTATGTTGTGAACCATATGTATAAAAAGGAGGCTATGAGATATCTAGGGTGAATACCTTTTCTTTTGATCTAGATCGTGTGCTAGAGTGGGGTTATAAGTATACAATTCTAATACCTATATTTTTCATTTTTATAGCGATGCCTACCACTAGACATTAGGCAATTATTATAGGGATTGAATGAAGAAGTGGTAAAAATCCTGAATTATTACATCATCAATTTGAAGTGTCCATACTCGTGGGAGAGTCTGTGATAGTTAGGTGAGTATATCGGGGTTGTGATGTGATAATTTATGATTATCATGCTTTAGTTGATTTGAATGAATTAGAAATAGTAGAATTTGATATTATTACGGGCATGGATGATCACTTCCTGATGGTTCCACTCAAACTTCACGACCTGATGTAGATTAGAAGCTACGGCCCCAGCGGCATGTATCTAAGGTCGTCCCAACAATAGGTTGTAGGTAGCAGATATGTCCAACACTTGAAACTCAACATCAAACCAGGTTGGGCCCATTTGTAGGCTGAGGTTGGTTTCCCCAATTATGGCCCTTTAAGACCCATCAAATGCTTTCATATTCATACTTCCTGCTTGTATCTCGTGCATGCCTTTACCCAATATTTTCAGAGTAGTTAGTGGACATATGTTAAGACTCGAACCCCTATCTATCAGGACTCTGGAAATGAAATTATCCTCAAACTGCACTGTGATATGCAGTGCTCTGTTGTGACTTAGTCCTTGTGGTGGTAGTTCGTCTTCATGAAAAGTGATCTTGTGGCTTTCCAACACTTGTCCTATCATATTGGCCATCTCTCCACTCGTAATGTTGTTGGGTACATAAGCCTCATTCAACACTTTCATCAATGCATTCCTGTGTGCCTCAGAATTCTGCAGTAGTGATAGAATGGATATCTGAGTAGGGGTTTTGTTCAAATGATCAACCACAGAATACTCTCTTTCTTGCACTTTTCTCCAAAGATCATCCGGGTCGATTTCAATGATGGGCTGCCTGGAAGCGGCTTCTTTACTTGTTCTCCCCAAATGCTCGGGCGTGTAAACCCTACCAATTCTGGTCATACCTTGTGCTGCACCAGTTTCTTCCATTTTCCCCTTTCCTTTCCTTCTTGCTTCTGCAACATAATCCCATGGTATAACATTAGACTTATAAGACGGTGTAGGTGTTACCATCATGGTGAAGGGTGTTGTTACTTCAACCTCAAACGGATTTGGTGCAGCTACCTCAACTTCAATTGCTGCCTGAGTTTGTACCATGATAGGTGTGAGAGTCACTGGAGATGTTTTAGGATTATCCCCTTCTCGAATGAGTCTAATTGACCCCTCTGAGTCCCATTCTTCATCAGTCTCTATCATGTTTACCCCTCCACCCCTGTGATCCGGGAGAGGATTATTACGGACATTGGGTGCAGCCTCCTTTGCATGTATGACTTTGGTGTCAGTTAATGTTTGAATCTTATCCTTCAAAGTACGACACTCATCAATAGTATTGAGTGATAGGCACATGTCTTATTTGGATTGACTTATTGAGAGGAACTTTCCATGGCGACAGCGGGAAAGGTGGTGATATAACTGGAAACCTTCAGTCTCTCATACAGTTGGTCTATAGGTTCAGCAATTGGGGTGTATTGTCTGGGTGGTCTGCGGTCGAAATTTGGTCTAGGTTTTTGGTAGTTTTGGCGGCCTGGTAGTGAGCGGTAGTATGCAGGTTAGGTGTTATAGGTATGGTAAGTGGTGGCAGGTTGTTGGTATCTAGGAGGTGAAGGCTGATATGTGGGTAGAGGTGTTTGGTATGTGAGAGGAGACTTTGGACCTTGGGCTACCATTACTGCACCTACTTCTTTCTTCTAGGAGATACCTCCTGACTGAAAACCTTATTTGTGGCTTGGAGTGCTTCAAAATTTGTCACCATTCCGCTTTTGATCCCTTCTTCTATTCTCTCTCCCAACTTGATGATATCAGAAAATTTATGGTTCTCAATAACCATCAATCTTTCATAGTATTGCAGATCCTGAGCTCTGGCGAAGAACCTATTCATTTGTTCTTCTTCCAGCGCTGGCCTTACTTTTGCAACTTCAGACCTCCACCGAGTAGCATATTCGCGGAAAGTTTCTGTTGGCTTCTTCTTGAGATTTTGAATGTAGAAAATATATAGTGCGTTTTCTGTTTTAAACTTGAACCGATCCATGAAATTTGATGCCATACTTACCCAATTAACCCATTTCTTTGGGTTCTGACTGATGTACTAAGACAGGGCATCTCCAGTGAGGCTTTTCATGAGCAGCTTCATGTGGATTCTTTCATCCCTGCCAACTCCTACAAGCTTGTCACAATATGTTCTCAAGTGCACCTTTGGATCACCAGCTCCGTCGAACATTTCGAACTTAGGAGGTTTGTAACCCTCTGGCATTTCTACATATGGCTGAATACACAAATCTCCATAATTCAAACCCTCAACGCCTTTTCCCCCTTCGACATTTTGAACCCTGCCGGTAAGTTTCTTGAGTTCCTCTGCCATGTTTTTGATGAGCAGGTCCTTCTCGGTGGATTCGGGTATGTATAGGATCTGTTGTGGGGTGTGGGGTAAGGTTTCCACATATATGGGATTGCTTTGGTGGACTCTGGGAATCTGGGCGTAATGGTGGTCATTGGTTGAGTTTTGCGGGTCAAGAGTAGGTTGTGGTGCATTCTGAGGAGTGTGTTATGTGGTAGTTTGTAGGTACTGGGTCGGATGATGATGATGCTGTGGAGGAGTTGGTGCTGGTAGAGGATTAGGATTTTAGGGAGGCGTGGCATATTGATGAGGTGCGGGAGGATTTTGCGGGTGCTGGTTTTGTGTGTTTTGAGGAGATGTTGAGTGTTGGGCATTTTGTTGGTTGATGTCGGGAACATTCAGGGTAAGGAAAAGGTTTGCCAAGTTACAGACCTGCTCAAGTTCCCCTTGTAACTTCAGTATCTTTTGCTCTAATCGCAAAACCAAGTCGTTTTATGACGGAGTACTCCGACCATCTGAAGTCTCAACATTCTCTGCATGTGTAGCGTTGTCTTTCCTAATACAGCTCAGATAATCCATCTTAGCCTTTCCTTTGTTCTTAGGATCACTTGGAGGAGGAGGAGGTGGAGGACCTCTAGATCTGGTATGATATGCCGATGATGCCAGTATGCACAAACCAACCTTAAGGGATGGGAACAAACAAAGAAAAGAAGAAAAACAAAAGGTAAACAAGTCAGTAAAGAGTATTAAAAGGATATTTATGATATTTAAACATGTATTGAAGAATTTGCGTCCTAATTTGGGGACCTCATTGTGCCCGAGGTAGGCCTAGCGACATATAGCTTTGGAGAAAACTCAATGCCTATAACTGCATCATTTCATTAATATGATAAATAGACCAAATCTCTACTAAAACGATAATAATTATAAAGAGTCACTAGTGGCATTTACCTTACTACAATCAAATTCTAAAACGAATCTAGAAAACATCACCCCTAATCTACTTGGTCCCAGAGGGACCTTCTCCAAGCTTGGCCTTCTTAGCCCCGTCAATCAGATTCCCCAAGTCGCGCATGTCCAATAGCAGATACGCCCTTGCTAGATGTCCTCATTCATTGCCCTCTGCATTCTGACAATCTGAGACCCTTTTCCTCATCTTTCCCTCAAGTTCCATCAAACCATGCTCCAAATACTCCAACCTTTCTGTTGATTTAGTAGTGATTCACCTCCATTCATTGATTGCTTCCATGTCCACTTTATGCTGTTCCAAATGCCTGGACTCAAATCAAAGATCCTTTTGCGCAACCTCATGTATTTGACTTGTGCTTTAGCAGCATCGTCTATGACCCTATTTCTAAAATCAACCCTTGGCTTGATGTCTCCTGCTATGTCATCGACCAACCATGATGGGTAGAAGTACACATGGCCGGCATGATACCTGTCTGGCTCGATGGTATCTTTCTCCACAATAATCTTTTGATGCCACATGTGCTATTCCTCGAACTTGAATGGAATGGCATTCCCTTGGAAATCTGCTTTGTAATGAACCATTTGGAAACTCGTGGTATAACCTATTTTCTCCCATCTTGCCTCATAACTCTGATAGGAGCATAAGGATAGATTCCCCTTAATCCGATTAACACTAGATGAGGAACATCTCTCGACCTGATGATGAATTCACTGCTAGGGAGCCACTCGAACATCCAATGTATCTTGTCATCAGTCAAATTGCTAAAGAAATGTACCCAGCTCACAGCGTTTCCCGGTTGTTCAAACCTGTCTGGGATAAAAGTCATTCTCTTCGGATGATGACAAGCTATGTGGTCATTCCATGGTCATTGCGGAAATACTTGACGGTATTGTCCTCTCTAAAGGTATTCCAACAACCATATTTGCAGCAATAGATTGCAACCCTCGAAATGCCTATATCCCTTTTTGCAATGGTCTAAGGCTGGGTACATCTCAGCCACGATCATTGGGACAATAGTGTAAGTTTGCCCCTCAATTCCTTCCATTAGGGTCTTAGTGACCATATCTAGGCGAGTGTGGATCCTTTCTCCTTGTATCGGGAATATCAGCATCCCCAGAAAGCAGACAATGAATACAAAAACCTTGCGGTGAGTCCAACCCAAAGAAGTGATGTCAAATTCATCATGGTAAATGTGATATGACTTGTTGTGACCATAACGCTCGTAAAGGAAGTCGAATGGTATGTAAGATTTCTTTAGACAGACTAACTCATCATTTTTCCTGAAACCTATCATTTTTAGGAAATCTCGAGAAGCACGATTTTTCGGTACCAACAAGCCAAGGCTATCCCATGGGAGCCCAGTGAAGCCTCCTATTTCCTGTAGAAAGGGATTCATTTCTATATCACCAAAACGGAAGACGGCCCTCTTCTCATCCCAGAACATGGTGGCAGCCTCAATTAACACATTGTTCGGCTGAATATCTAACAAAGAAGGTAAATTCTCGAGAACAATTTTCACATGGTTTTTGTCACTTGGCGAGAGATTTTCCCACCAATCCAGAAACAAAGGTGGGATACTTCGAACCATGCCGAACCTGGGGACTTCGTGCCTCATTTCTACAAAACAAATAAAGTTAGCCCCCTCTCCCCCCCCCCCCTCCCCGGATTTGACTATTTACACATGATTAGCATATCGGCACATTTTCTCCAAATAATGCACATATCATGATTGTACCCATTGGGATTTACAAAAATCCCGGAAGGCTTTGGACAAGGCTTGCCTTAGAGAGTTATTACGTGGATAGCGCTCTAACCCATACATAGTTAATATGAGAGTGGACAAGACATGATGAATGCATAGTTAATATGAGAGTGAGGGTTTCTAGAAGAGTCTAGACCGGTACCCTCAAGTAGACAACTTGAGAGGGGAAGGCACGGAACCGTCGATTGCACCGCTGATCGACTAGTTTTATCACAAATAAGCCTTTCTAAATTTAAAGGGTTATTTAGGAAGAGCGCAGACACTCATCAAGTGTCGATATGGTATTAGTTACGCACGAGTGGAATATAATGTGGAGCATGCTTTATGCAAAGATAAAACAACACGTTGTCAAGTATCTTGCGTGATGAAGACGGTAAATGCAGTATTATATGAAACGTAAAGACATAAAAAGAAAGAAAAATAAGGAAGAAGTTAGTTCGCGCAATATGAAAGAATTGTAATAAAGCAAGCAAAGCGGGTAGGGGTAGGGAGAAAGACATGATGTAGCAAATTTAAAAATGATTCGGAGCAGATGAACATGACTAGGAAATAAAGGAAAACGCGCATTGTAACCAAATTAAGCAAAGATTTGCATACAAATTCAAAATAGAGGAAAATAGGGGAAAGGGTGTGCATGTAGCCATAAAAAGGGAAAATGGAAGCGGAATGCTCATGTAACGATAAAGAACAAGGAAACACATTCATCAAAGAAGACTAATTCATATAGATCAAATTCACTATGGTAAGAGCCTAAAACTATCCTCAGCAGAGTCGCCATGCTATCGCGCCCCTTCTTTCTCGTGAAATTGGGCTTCGACATCGTGACAACTATTTTAAAGGAAGGTTACTTAAAAGAAAGAGTTGCCACCTAATGGATTAAGGTGCGTTAGGGCACATATTTTGCAAATAACTCTGGATTAACCAGTTCGCGTCACCAAAGATCGGGTAAGGGCTTAAATTACCTTGAGGAGAAGGTATTAGACACTCCTCGAGGTCCATAATGGTGGGTCCCAGCCGAACTTGAATTATATGAATTAGTCTAAGAGAAGGGAAGCAATTTGGGCAAATAAAATGATTGACTTTAAACAAAGGTGGGGGG
>AWOL01S0012817.1:0-24174 GCA_000715115.1 Nicotiana otophora | reverse complement strand
AACATGTGCAATATAGTATACAAAAATAATAGGAAACAAATAACAATGATGGCAACACTAATCAACCAGTGATATACACAGCAGGGCAACAAGAACACCATTAATATTGTTCAACAAATAATGAGTACAAGTACAACCAAATAATCAAGTCCTTCAAATATAAATCTTTCGCCTATATGCTTTTCAAATAATAATCTTTAGGATATAATATTGTCCAATAAATATATTTCGAATATACTCCCTTCAAATAACTATCTTTCAAATATAATTCTTTCAAATATAATTCCTTCAAATAAATATCTTCAAATATAATTCTTTCAAATAAATCTCTTTCAAATATAATTCTTTCAAATAAATATATTTCAAATATAATTCTTTCAAATAAATCTCTTTCAAATACAATTCTTTCAAATAAATTTCTTTCGAATATAATTCTTTCAAGTAAATCTCTTTCAAATAAATATCTTTCGAATATAATTCTTTCAAGTAAACGTCACCATGTGACACCTTATTTAACTTTCCTCGTGTGAAAAATATATTTAATATATCACATCAAATGGCACGGCAATATCTTCGTGCACTTGTCTCATTCTCACCCAATGTATATATGTAGATCAAATCAATTGGCAAAGTAACACCCTTCGTGCATTTATCTCTTTCTCATCGTGCTAACATATAACAGTATCAACTAGGTGGGAGAAGTGCCAATAACAATAAAAGAAATAAAGGGGGAGGCACACAAGAAGCAACCACGATTACAAGTCACATAGAAAACGTAGGTGCATAATAACATCTCAAGATAAAGGCATGAATGTATACACAACAAAACGATATCACAATATAATGTATGTCTCTCATCCTTGCCTGCACGAAAACACCCTTCGTGCCATGAATATATGATAATATAATAATAATGGCACGACATTACCCTTCGTGTTTTTACTCTCATCCTCACCTGATAATATAAATATAATGGCACGGCATCACCCTTCGTGCTTTTACACTCTCAATGGCACGGCATCACCCTTCGTGCTTTACGCTCTCAAATGGCACGGCATCACCCTTCGTGCTTTACACTCTCCCTCACATGATAATATAATTCAAATGGCACGGCATCACCCTTCGTGCTTTACACTCTCAAATGGCACGGCATCACCCTTCGTGCTTTACGCTCTCAAATGGCACGGCATCACCCTTCGTGCTTTACACTCTCCCTCACATGATAATATAATTCAAATGGCACGGCATCACCCTTCGTGCTTTACACTCTCAAATGGCACGACATCACCCTTCGTGCTTTACACTCTTTCTTACCAAGCACATGTATATCATTAACAAGAAAGGTAGGAAGCATAAATAACATCAAGGAGAGTGTTTAAACCACAACACAATACAACAATTTACATCACAATTTGCCACTAACCACAACCAAATTCCAAATATGTAGCAGAATCAATAAATATTTCAACAAATAGCCCAAGACTCCACACAACACATATATAACCTCAAAACAATCAACAGAGGTGAAAAATACTCCGTATAGGGCAACGCTTTCATTAATCCAAATTCTTGATAATTATATTAACTCCTCAATTTAAACTTATTTAATAAATATTTGCAGATAAGGATTCCATCATGAATTTAATTCCAAGAAAAATATCAAATCAACAAACACACAAAATTCATATAAAATTCAAGTGACAATAACACCAAATTATTATATAAAATACAAACATGACAAATAAGGAATGATGCGTGATAATTCAAGGATTTACTAAATGCCAACAATTATCCAATTTAATACATAAAAATGCCTAAAACTTTAAACCAATAAAATTTGCACATATAAGCCCGAGTACGTACTCGTCACCTCGCGTACACAGCTTCCAATCACACAATTTCCACATAAGGCTCAATGCCTAAGGGGTAATTCCTCCACTCAAGGTTAGGCAAGATACTTACCTTTTTGAAGTTATGCTGATATTTCGAAATTGCTTTCTTTCTTGAATTGACCTCCGGACAGCTCAGATCTATCCAAATTAATTGTATAACTTCATTAAAATTCATCGGAAATAATTCTGAATAATAATACGCCGACTTAAAAATTTATTCCAAAAAGTCAACAAAAATCAACGCGGGGCCCGCCTCTCGAAACCCGATATAATATTTATGAAATCCTAACACCCATTTCGATACGAGGTCAACCATACAAATTTTATCAAATTCCAATAAGAACTTTACCTCCAAATCTTAAATTTTCGTTTTTGGAAGATTTTGCCAGATTTCTTCCATTAAAATCCAAATTAAACGATGAATATAATCATAGATTCATGAAATATAAACACTTTATTATGTAGAACACCTACCCTAATCTATTTGGTGAAAATCGCCTCAAACATCGCTTTAATCCGAGCTCCATAGCTTCAAATATGTTAAAAATGACTGAAACCTCGAAATATAGCACCTGGACACTGTCCAGGTATTTACTCTTCGCGATCGCGAAGCACAACTTTTCTCAGGCCAAAATTTGCTTTCGTGGAACAAGTGCCCAGCTCTTCCAGACAGCCTCTAGTATAATGGTCATAACCTTTTGTACATAACTCCAAATTGCAAATGGTTTAAATTTCTGAAAGTTAGATACAAGGGTTACAACTTTCGTGTTTTTCTAATCTTCCAAATCCTTATATATTGCGAGATATAAGCTGCCAAAATTAGCCCTCTACAACACAAATTTCTTCTTAGCGATTTTCAAACTCTTTCCAGATAGCTTGTAGTATATTAACCATAACTTTTTGTACATAACTCCAAATGCCAAATGGTTTAATTTTCTAAAAACTAGACATAAAGGGTTACAACTTTTATTTTTGGATTATCTACAAAGTTTATATATTTTGCGAAATATAAGCTTCCAAAGTTGGGTCAGTGCAACAGGATTTTTCTCTACGCGATCGCGAAAGTCTTTCCGCAATCGCGATTCGCAGTGTCCATACAGCGAAATTGCTCTTTGCGATCGCGACCGTTTGTCCGCGATCACGATCCATACCTTTGTGGTAAAAAATCAGCAACTAAAAATGGCCTAAAAATAGTTCGAAACTACTCCGAAACTTACCCGAGCCACTCAGGACCCTGTCCGAACATACCAACAAGTCTCAAAACATATTACGGACTTAGTCGAAACCTCAAATCACATCAAATAACGCTAAAACCACGAATCATACCTCAATTCAAGCTTAATGAAACTAAAAAAATTTAACTTCTACATTCGACGCCCAAACCTATCAAATCAAGTCTGATTGACCTTAAATTTTGCACACAAGTCATAAATGACATAACGGACCTATAAAATTTTTTTGAACTGGATTCCGACCCCGATATCAAAAAGTCAACTCCCCGGTCAAACTTCCAACTTAAACTTCTTATTTCGCCATTTCAAGCCTAATTTAACTATGGGCTTCCAAATAATTTTCTGGACACACTCCTAAGTCCAAAATCACCATACGAAGCTGTTGGAATAATCAAAACGCTGTTCCGGGGTCGTTTACTCAAAAGTCCAATTCTGATCAACTCTTTTCATTTAAGCTTAAAAAATGAGAATTGTTCTTTCAATTTAATCCTGAATCATCCGAAAACCAAACTCGACCACGCACGCAAGTCATAATACACATCACAAAGTTGCTCATGACCTTAAATCGTTGAACGAGACGCTAATCCTTAAAACGACAAGTCGGGTCGTTACAGTACTAATACTCATTTTTTAAACTTTGCTACGTTTGTGTATATAAAAATGAATTTACCTTAAAGTTGAGGCTGTAATTTCACGTGCCCTCATTATTTAAGAGTGTTTCTGGAAGAATATATTGTAGTTGAATATGGTGTAATTATTAAAGCAGTATTATTAATTCTATAACTTAATTACAATAAAAAATTTATATGTCATATTTGGTTGCACAAGTGTAATTATATAATTAAAAAAATTATTTTAAGATAAAGTTAATAATACAAATTAAATAATTTCTTATATAGACAAGTGGATCAACTTAATGTTTGACAAATTGTAAGAGATATTAAATTTTAATTATTACTGGGTGTCTAAAATACATATTCTTTTTAAAATTTATTTAATAGCTATTAATTGATAACTAGTATCATAAAGGGTAATTGACATCTTTCCACTCATGTGAATCTAGTAATGCTCATGATTTATTTCAGTTTTCAAATAACAAAAGAACATGTATGGGTTTTTTCCCTCGAGGAAATGTCTACTAGTAGTAACTAGTAGCAATAGTAATTCATATCTAGAAATTATACCGACGAATTTGGTTTTGATATTTGACAAGTTCAAGTAACTAATATGTATGAGTTTAGAAGTATACGTGCATACGCTATTTGACATGAAATTGTTTTAACAAGTGTTTTTGGTATATCTGAAATGGAAGAGATAGAGTATAAAAAGAATATATATTTTGAAAAATAAGAATAAAAAAGAAGTTGAAAAGCTACCTAGTAATTAAATCATATAGTTTCTTGCAATTCTTATCTCCACTCGAGATTTAGAGGGTGTAATTACTCTATTTCAATTATACTTAATTACACGTTGATCAAGTAATAAGTTGATCTTTTAAACAATCCAAACTCGTTTAGTTACACAAATTACACCTAAATCTAATTACAAGAACGTTTTCCGGACATGCTCTCAAGTCTCTACTACTTGACTACGCGTTCCTTGTTCCTAGAGCTAACAATGGAGCATATCTCACCTAAAATACGGGAGCATTGAAATGCACCTAAACAAACTCAATTATCCGTGTCCCAAAATTTTAAAAATATGACCATCTTTCTGTTCTATCTTTTTCAGAACTAAATGTCCATTTCGAACGGGGTCCAACGTAACTTTCTTCAAAAGTGACATTCCTTTCGATTCCTACATATAAAATATTCTCTTATTTATTCTTCTTACTAGATACAGTTTGCCCCTGTAACGTTACTTTTAATTCAAAATATCTTTCATGATTTTTGCAATTTTATTAAGAAAATCAGTTAATAACATAAATGACTAAGTTAGAGTAGCATCTTTGTACCATTTTGCCCAATTGCTTTTTAATTTCTTGTTTCAATGTTATTTGACAATATAGATGTATTTTCCTGCATCTATAGCATTACCAGTCATGTTATTACGAGCTAGTATATTGGTTTTTATGGCAATACTTCAAAATCTTATTAGCTACTGCACCATGAAAAGAAATAGTTCTCTAATAGAAAATAAGAAATTGTGTTACAGCTCAAATATTCTCATCAGATAAATACTTACTTCAGGAAAGAAAATATTGTACACAACTCCTACATTTTGTTATATACTGGGAAAACTTCAACAATATGAAGTCCAACAAAAATCATTCTATCATCAAGAATAAAGGGAAATCGCACTGGAAAAACAGCAGCACCAACTTGTCAATTCTATTCTAGAGCTCTCTATTGGCAGAATCATTTAGTCGAGGTTCTCTCTATCTGCACAAGCTTTTGGTTCAGGTTTTTCTTGTCAATAATTTTCTGTAATTCAACTATAACTATCCTGGATGGTAGTGTGTAAGCACAATGGATGACATGGTCAGAATAGAACAACTGTTGCAGATTTTTTGCATCAAATGTGAGTTCTATCACAACCATCTTTTCACTGTTTCCTTGAGCTGAAAAGGGAGATGGGGAAGCAAACAAGGAAAGCAATAGGAAACAAAAGTAGACTCACATTAGAAAGAAAATAGGAACCAAAAGTAGATTCGCACAACAAAAAGAAGAGAGAAACCAAACGTGCGTCATTAGCTTTGTGGGGTAAAACTTTAAAAAGTGTGACAGAGGTTCTAGTGGTGGATCTGTCTTTTTTTTCCTTCCAACTGCAGACACATCCTTCTCATCCATGTCAGTCTACCTTATGCACACTATTTCTGCACTAAAATCCCCCCTGCTCTCATCATATCTATTGCCCTATTCAATATATTACCACCACTGTAAACATTGTGAGAATATCATTCATGAAATTCACAGAGAGACATCTATATCTATTTCAACTTATGGCCAAATATTAGTGCAGTTCCCTTTTGCTTTCTATGGCATGTACTATCCTCCTTTTTCCCTATTTCAAGAATGACTAAAATACACATCTAACAATATAATGGGCAGATACCAAATTTAACAGGCTCAATGAGGCCAAGCAATTTTGTCACACATGTTGCCCTCACAGTGTGTATTTAATGCACACCCTATATTACAAAAACAAAGAAAAGCAAAATTCTGAAATTGAGTAACCATTATCAATCTTCCTAGAGTTCAGCCTTGTCTCAATGTTAGGTCATTTTCAAACTAAGCCACAAATTTGACCTTGACCAAAGCCAAGATTCCATGTCCAAAGGACTCTGGAGGCAGGGCTTTGGCATCATCGATCATGTTCTAAAATTGCATCAAGAGTCATATTATGTTATAACTAACAGCTAGCACATCTAAAATTTGCCAGCTTTATTTATCACCTGAAATGCAGTTTTTAGTTAATGATTCTAGATATCCTTCTTAAATAACTTTCTAGGATGCTAAAAGCAATTATGAAGGTACATTTATACTTCTTCGGGAATATTTAGCTTACTCCTTGAAAGTGTCTCAACTTCATGGTAGATCGACTTCTTGCTATCATTATGTAAATACAGAAACTCAGTTGAAACTTCAGCATGAGGACACGCACTTGGCAATTTTAGATATTTACTACACTACAGCCTACAGGTGAACGAAATATTGCAACGGATACAAAAAGAATATTGTATTAACTCTTGAGATGTCATTCAAGTAATTCCAGAAAAAGTTTTACAGAAAACTTTCTTTACATATACGAATGGCTATGAGTATGCCCATTTGTCATCTTCTCAATTGTAATTGGGTTGGATGGGCATATTGCTTATCTTTAACACTTAACTCTTGGTAAACTCTTCTGCTTGAAATCTTTATTGATTAAGCTAAAATTCGATACACAGTGTTTGGCCTGTTGTTACAGAATAAGCAGGTAGTTTATGTAAGCAAACCTTGTATTGCTACAGCTTTCTCCTGGATATTTAGACTCGTATAGACTATCAGGTAATACTTCATAGTCAAATCATCAAAGTATAGTTTTATGCTTCAAATACTACTACTTTGAGGCATCAGGTCTAGTGCAAACTTGATCTCTGAAATGGATGCCCAAAAAAACAAAAGTTAACTCCTAATTTACTACTTCCTGGCAGAGGAAGGCCCAACAGTTTGAATCACTCTACTTATCGAAAGGGGGAAAAAATCCAATATTTTAACAAAGGCAAAATCAACTCCTGCAGTTTTGATCAACCCAGATTTAATACTTTTTTCCATTATACTCAAGTATATAAGACGCTACTGTCACAACCCAAACCGATGGCCGCGACGGGCACCCGGTACTTTACTCAACCGAGTACCAATATAATGTATCTTTATTATTACATCATCATAGGTAAGTGGGCCAGAAGGGGCGTCATGAGATAAACAGAATAAACATGAGGGAGTTACCCGACATATAACGACCCAACCTGATATAAAAACTCATACACGTGACATACGGGCCTATAAGGCCAACATGATCATTTATAAACTCAAAACATAGGCCGACAAGGCCATACAAATACCCGTACATATGACATCTGTCTACAAGTCTCTAAGAATACATAATTGTCATAAAGGTCGGAACAGAGCCCCGCCATACCAATCAATACATGTCCTAATGATACTAACCAAATATCAACTTCGGAGCAAATGGAGCGCACCAACATCTTCTGCTGAGCTAATAGCCTACTTGGAGGGCTCTCAACCTGTCTATCGGGACCTGCGGGCATGAAACGCAGTGTCTCCAGACAAAAGGGACGTCAGTACAAATAATGTACCAAGTATGTAAGGAATGAAAATCAGTAAACAATAGACATGAGAGAAACATGGAGTAAAAGACTCAACACGTATGTCTGAATAGCTCTGTGAATCATTTATATTTACAATGCCATGTATATGCGTATAAATGTCATACCATGCATAGGTATATGCGTTCATAACATCATCAAGCCTCTGAGGGCTTCCCATCATATCATCTTAGCTACTGTGGGCAAATCATCAATGTATACCAGTTGACCAGGTGGTGGTGCGTATATAACGTCGTAACCTTTTCCCATATCCCATATACATATAATATACGCGTATATAACGTCATCTGGTTATGGGTCAATGTATATGTATAAATGCATGAAATGCATAAGAATTACGTTAATAAGATTTCTCGAAATGTCATAAAAATAATATGCCTGTCGGATAAACTTTATCAAATACGTATTTTCTGGGACCCATAAACAGAAGATATAATAATAATTCACATGGGGAATCAAGAATATAGACACCCCTAGTATTTCTATGAATAAAATCATTTATGGAAGTTGTGCATTTGCTCGTTCTGTTCGTGTCGTATAGGTCATACCAAAAAGAAAGAAGGGAATAGCCTTAACATACCTGGACCGATTCTCTTGATAATTCATCTAACACACGTCTTGCGACAACACGTAATGGCAGATCGAAGTAGGAGAAAATCCGTATGATATTCTTGAGAAAGATTGTACCGTACACCCTTAGAATCAAAATCTCACGTTGCGATAACATTAGGTAGAATTCGTATGAAATCTTTGAATCAATTTCGTTGCTATTGCAACATTAGCTTTGCTGAAGCTTGTTACGCTGCTATGAATATCTCTCTTTTGTGAGTTTTATCAAAATCTCATGACTTTGTTGAAGCTGAACGTTATAATAGCTTTTCCAAGAATGAGAGCATACCAAAAGGAAGCAAAATGGTCACAAACCTTCTAAGTATGTGTTTGAATGGGTGTGGGCTCACTGCTGGTGGTGGCTTAGCCACATAACTTTAGTTTGCCACCTTTCAAATGTGTATTAAGATTCATTTTAACCAGGACTTATTGGCTGCCACGTTTTTGGGGGTTAAGTCCTCCAAAATCTTTGATTATCCAAAGATTTTAATTAATCTCCCACTAAAATTCATTAATTATTTAATTATTCACATAATTCTCTAATTAATTAGATAATATCCTATTACCCAATAATTAAGAATTATCTCAACTTACTTAAAATACTACTCACTTTTAACATACCTTGTACACCTTACTATCATGGCCATGTGGTACCTTGTATGGTACTAGTCCATAAATACCGGATATTTTAGCTCGGGCCGTATTTTATCCCAAAATGCCAAACTTTGATGAAATTCATTTTCTTCGATTCGTTTACCCTTTATCCTCCACGACACTTACTTATCGCTCGTTATAAATAGCATAAATGCGTGTAACCTCAAGATAATCTCATTCCCGAGCTTCCATTAATTTATTTATGGCGTACTTTCACATACGAAAATATGGGGTGTAACATCATTCCCCCCCTTTGGAACATTCGTCCTCGAATGTTGACTGATGCACTTATCATTCTCATAACCCATAGCTCTTGAGAATACTTTAATACTCTTCTTGTCATTTAGGCAATTGTTCTTTTAATAAATTCAAAGGCAAGGGCATTCCCCCCTTTAGGCCTCTTTCTCACACCACGACTCGTGGTCGGAATGATTCTAATCTTGTAACTGTCACTATCTTTTATCATGCAGCCTGTACGACTCTGACTTTGTAAGTGCGCCTATGCTACTCTTCTCTCCTTTTTTCCCCAGCTTTTAGCCAATCCCTAGGCCTTATTTTGTGAACATATACAGAGCTTAATACGATGTCCTTCTGGGCATCTATAAGTACAATGAAGTTCTTCGCTCGATATTTTGTTGAACTTACGAATATTGTTATATCTTATTTCATAGACCCGATTATCCATTCGTATGACTTTACTGCATCTAGGTAGGTCATACTACACCATAACTCTTACTTCGATTTATCGTTACTGAGGTCTACTACCAAACTCCAGGTTACTCTTTCTCTACTTATCATATATGTATAAATCTAAGTCCTTTAATACTTCCTCATTATTGTTCATCTTAAGAATGACGGCCTACTCTCATCTCATATTTTGTAACCCTTAGCCATCCATTGTTGATTTACCTCAATATTGATCTACACTCTACCACTGATAACTTGAAACCTCTTGCGTAATCACTAGGGCTCACGTTGTATTGAGGATCATTTGAAGTGATTTTCCTGACTCACCTGGGGGCGATACCATACTTTCATAACCGTATTTTATAGCATCCCAACGTGATTCATCTTATGGGTAGGGGTATTATAAATCCTGTGCCGTCCATGCAATCAAATCATTACTCAATCGAAGGCCCAAACGTCATCCTTTATCTTTCACAATTACACCCTCTTTCTACTACCAAGGCAGCATTCCATCTCTTCTAAATGCTATTAGTCTTAGACTCCTTTGAGATCATTCAGGCTATACGGAACTTTCTATAACTTAGACAAACCATCAGCTCTCTTGTTTTCATGGGCTTAATCTCGAGGACTTATCCGTTCTCATCACCTTCTCACTCGCTCTTTCTTATCCTTACTCCTATCTTCCTAAAACCTTGTCGCTTTACCATACTTTAGCTTGTGACCTACACATATTCATTTATACTACTCGCAACCTTCCTTCAACTTGCTTGCACTACAGATTTTCTTATGTTATTTTGGAATATCAAGCAAGACGTCACATCGTCTCAAGCTCTTCTTTACTCTCTTAACTAGGCCTCTCGGTACCTAGAAACCATAGGCTGGAAGATATGCCACTGACGATGCCGCTATCATTCCTGGATACTGAATCCCAACACTTCTAGCCCTTTGTCCGAAGTAAGGACTATTCACAACCTTCTGCACTTGAGTATCTCGTACGTTGTTCACCTTTACCTTACTTGCTTTAAAATATCGCATCATGTCTTCTATCTCTTTCATAACTTCCCTTTTGTATAGGTATGATTCACATCCACAACTTGAAGCTCTATTGTAATACTAGCACCTCTGGTGCATACACAATTCCGTGAGAGTTTCATACTGATTCCGTTATAGAATATGGTTGTTGTACTATCTCTCTTGTACCTCTGATATTAAGGGTGATCCTGCAACGTTTTCAATCATGATTTCTATAATTTTCTAGATCCAATAATCAGACTCCTGATTTACTTGGTTGATGTAACTCTTTAGTTTCTTCTTTCTTCTGATCAGCCTTTATGTAGGGTTAAACTATCTTCCGATATGTGGCTCCTGGTATTAGTTATTACTTTATCCCTCCGTGGACGCTATGGAATATCCATGATACAATATTCCAATAATTCGATCCTTTGTCTATGACCTGGACTCAATTCTTTCTTTTAACTTATACCGGAGTCTTCTACGGCTGTGTGATTGTCAACTTATATGCTGCATGGATAATACTCTGAAATCTTGAGTGC
Organism: Nicotiana otophora; assembly: GCA_000715115.1. Classification (NCBI taxonomy): domain Eukaryota; kingdom Viridiplantae; phylum Streptophyta; class Magnoliopsida; order Solanales; family Solanaceae; genus Nicotiana; species Nicotiana otophora. Next base: position 12,716 of record AWOL01S0012817.1, on the reverse strand, counting down.
ATAATCCCTTTTATTCCTTCTGAGCTTCCTTTAAACGTAAGCTATTACTTTTCCTAGTCTTTCTGCCCCTCAGTTGCGTGTATACTTAGCTTATCTTAGTTCCCATGCATGTCAGAATTTTTGTGCAACTCACATGGTCTCGAATATTACTTTTGGTTTGATTTCCCGCTCATTAGCTCCGATAGGTGCCACTTTCTTATGGAGTGTATACAATGTTGTAGTGAGACTGCTATTACAAGACCATTTCTTCTTAAAGTTACTATACTTAGGTTGAAGCCTTCTTCCTTATTTCCTCAACTAGTCTTTCATTGTCGTACTTAGGGAGGACCCTCTGACTCTTGTAAAGCTGCGAGCTTATTATATCGTATACTCGGCAAAATTTTTGATCTTCTTCCTCACCTATAATTATCCGTATCTACTTACCTCCATGCCCTTATGCTTGTAGGGTTGCTTCTGAACTTGATATTTTTATTTTTTTTACTATCTTCCTAGTGGCACTCTCTTTTATTTTCGTAACACTGATGTGGTACCTTTAACTACCCCGACTCCTATCTGAATATTTCTCAAGTATTACAATGTCATAACTGCGGGGCTGAATCTACTATATTGGGTTTTACTATTTTTATCTTGCACGACCTGTTGATTTGTCTGTATCCTCTTGTCTAGTCATAACTAGACTCTTCCTGAATCAACTACTAACTGCTAGTTGGCCCATTCTCATATCAATATTCCACGAAATCTTTCTTGGGTTATTTCATTTGTCTTAACTTACGTCTCGCACTGGTTCCTTATTTATCAATAACATCTTGGGCATGAACCTCTTACTTACTCTCCTTGACATCGTGTTTGCATAATATTTTGGAATCGTAGCATATCTGTAGGATTTGGATAAATGTAATCTTATTCCTTTATCATATTTATCGCATTCTTCCTTTACCATTCCATATTTACTAGAACCACTTAATTCTGACTTAATACCACATCACTCCATATCCCCCCTTTTATGGGAGTACTAAGAGTTGGAGCCACGACGATCTACCTATAGATATTTTACCTTTTCATCTTTGGCGTATTTTCACATCACCGATGGCCCTTACTTGCCTTGCGGTAATCCTTCTGTACCAAGGATAACAAAAATTCCTTATTCGCGAGGGTGACACTTAGTGTAACTAGTACATACACTCCCTTAAGCTTAACTTTGCTCACATTGCTTGTTTTAGATAAGCGTCTTCCTAAATGACCATTCTCTGAATTTCTCATGAATCTTCTTCTGTTGTCCATTCTATTATCGCCGGAACGCAATCTGAAATTTTCATAATGCAGACCATTATTAAATCACTCAGTCCCTAATTGCTGAAACGGCCGTCGCAGAAGCAACCATTGGACCGCAAAAACGGAATTTCTGGCGGAATGTTTATATTTCGAGGGTTTGCCCATTTTTATCATATCTTGAGTTATAGACCTCAGTTTTAGGCGATTTTGGAGGGGTTCTTCACGAATTGGACTGGGGTAAGTATTCTTTACCCGAATTTGATTATATTTCATGATTCCATCTTTATTTTTATCATTAAATTAGTGATTTGAATTGGGAAAAATTGGGGATTTTTTAAAAAAAAATTCTAAAATGTAAGATGATGATTTAAAGGACGATTTGATGTCAGAATTGGATAATTTTGGTATGGTTGGAATCGTATCGGAATGGTGTTCGAATTTTATGATTCGAGGTGAGGGTCCGGGGTTGACCTTTTGGGTTGACTTTTTAGTTTTCATTAAAGATTAAAGCTTTATTATCCGAAATTATTTCTATGATTTTTATTTATGATATTAATTTATTTTGGCTAGATTAGAGCCGTCCGGAGGTTGTTTTACATGAGAAGGTTTTGAGTATTGCTTTAGCTTCTTTGAGGTTCATATCTTGCTTAACTTTGTGTGGGGAAATTACCCCTTAGGATTTGAGTTGTTCGTGCTATTTTGTTTATGTGAAAGCCGCGTATGTAAGGTGATGAGTGTGTACTCGGGCTTATATATGGAAATTGATCAGTTTAGACTCTTAGGCTTCTTTCATGTATTTATTTAGAATTGTTAGCACATGTTATATTTTTTATTTGTCATGTTTACCTTCACATGCTTTATTTGAAGTTGTTGTTATATGTCACAATTACTTGTCGAGTCTACTATTGTATGCCTTATTTGAGTTACTCTTAATTAAAATTGTTGTTACACTAAATCCTTTTGTTGGCGGGGTATTCTCATGCATTTAGACGTAGTCGCTAGTTCAGGACATCTCTTTCATTGTTAGCCTATTTCATACACTAGAATCCGAAGTTTGCCATTTCATGAAAATACCTTCATTATCGAGTTTATCCTTAAGAAATTAACTGAAGTTGAAGTTATCGAAAGTCATTTAATCTATTTTAATTGAAGTTGTGTCTAAAGGGGGTGTTGTTCCTTGTTGAGTTACTTTCCTGTTTGTTTTGTTGTTATTGAGATTATATACACATTGTGTTTAAGTCGTGGGCTATTTGTTGTGAAAATATTGATATTGTTGGTTCTTTGGAAAGGTTGTGGCCAACGGGCGCTTGTGGTAAGAGTTGATATTTCGTGTTGTTGTGTTTTATCTTGTTCATCAGTCCATGTTTATTTCTTATTACTCTGGGGTCTAACTTTTCCTTTTGGTAATCACGTTGGAATCACGAACTTATTTCTCGAAATGAGGATATGAATTTATGGTCTATACTCTTTTGTTGTCTCAAGGCCTGTCACCTCTCATCTTTTCCTTCACTTGACTATAGACTCTATGATACTGTCATCTTTTTGATCTACTGTTGTCATCCATGTATCATATCTTAATCATAATATTTTATTAACTCTCTTCTTATTTCCCGCTAACATTTATGTCTATTACTTTATTCAGAAAACTTCAACAAGACATCCTTTTGCTTTTAGCTCCCCTTTGCTCTGTATCCGGTGGCTCTTCGGGTTGCTTAACGTTCTCGCTCTACAAGAAACGCGAGCCATACTAAGGTAATATTTATTCCTTCCAGGATTTCAGTGCTTATCTTCTGAATATTTTTGATCATGCTAGTATTCACATCTAATTGTAATATTCTAGAGTGCACCATCTGGGTGCCTCATGCCCTTCTTTATCTTGCTTCTTTTACTTGTTGAAACTTGTATGTATGTTCTGAATCTCTCATTGCCTTTCACCATAGGAGTGGATAGATATTCCTGCCTTAAGGCTCCTTATCAAAAGGCTTACACATCTTAGTACACACATGATCTACTGTAGACCTTACATTTACTCATCATAAACATCACGCAAAATCGAGTCCCTCTGACTCAACTCTTTCACAGTCACATGCAATATCTTACCAACCTCTTTCTAGATGTAGGCATCATCGTATTATAAATAAGATAGAGTTTAGGAAATTGAGTTGCTACAACTGAGCTCTACCACAGGATCTAGAGTAAGAAGAAAGAATGATAGTCCTAAATGCCATGTAGCCTCCTACTTATAAGTGTGGTGCACAATACACCCATAAACAAGACTCTACTAGACACGACTTGTAGACTCCCTAGAACAGAACTGCTCTGATACCACTTTTGTCACGACCCAAACCGATGGGCCGCGACGGGCACCCGGTACTTTACTCAATCGAGTACCAACATAACGTATCTTTATTATTATATCCTCATAGGTAAGTGGGACAGAAGGGGCGTCATGAGATAAACAGAATAAACATGAGGGAATTACCCGATATAGAACGACCCAACCTGATATAAAACCCCATACACGTGACATACGGGCCTATAAGGCCAACATGATCATTTATAAACTCACAACATAGGCCGACAAGGCCATACAAATACTCGTACATATGACATCTGTCTACAAGCCTCTAAGAATACATAATTGTCATAAAGCTCGGGACAGAGCCCCGCCATACCAATCAATACATGTCCTAATGATACTGACCAAATAGCAACTCCGGAGCAAAGGGAGCGTACTAACATCTTCCATTGAGATGATAGCCTACTTGGAGGGCTCTCAACCTGTCTATCGGGACCTGCGGGCATGAAACACAGCGTCCCCAGGCAAAATGGACATCAGTACAAATAATGTATCGAGTATGTAAGGAATAAAAATCAGTAAACAATAGACATGAGAGAAACATGGAGTAAAAGACTCAACATATATGTCTGAATAGCTTTGTAAATCATTTATATTTACAATGCCATGCATATGCGTATAAATGTCATACCATGCATAGGTATATGCGTTCATAACATCATAAAGCCTCTGAGGATATCCCATTATATCATCTCGGTCACTATGGGCAAATCATCATCGTATACCAGCTGATCAGGTGGTGGTGCGTATATAACGCCGTAACCTTTTTTCCATATCCCATATACATATAATATACGCGTATATGACATCATCTGGTCATGGGTCAATGTATATGTATAAATGCATGAAATGCATAAGAATTACGTTAATAAGATTTCTCGAAATGTCATAAAAATAATATGCCTGTCGGATAAACTTTATCAAATACGTATTTTCTGGAACCCATAAACAGAAGATATAATAATAATTCATATGGGAATCAAGAATATAGACACCCCTAGTATTTCTATGAATAAAGTCATTTATAGAAGTTGTGCATTTGCTCGTTCCATTCGTGTCGTATAGGTCATACCAAAAAGAAAGAAGGGAATAGCCTTAACAGACCTGGACCGATTCACTTGATAATTCCTCTAACACACGTCTTGCGATAATATGTAATGGCAGATCGTAGTAGGGGAAAATCCGTATGATATTCTTGAGAAAGATTGTACTATACTCCCTTAGAATCAAAATCTCACATTGCGATAACATTAGGTAGACTTCGTATGAAATCTTTGAATCAATTTCATTGCTATTGCAACATTAGCTTTGTTGAAGCTTGTTCCGCTGCTATGAATATATCTCTCTTTTGTGAGTTTTATCAAAATCTCATGACTTTGTTGAATTAGAGAAATCTTTCATGACTTTGTTGAAGCTGAACATTATAATAGCTTTTCCAAGAATGAGAGCATACCAAAAGGAAGCAAAAATGGTCACAAATCTTCTAAGTATGTGTTTGAATGGGTATGGGCTCAATTCTGGTAGTGGCTTAGCCACATAACTTTAGTTTGCCACCTTGCAAATGTTTATTGAGAGTCATTTTAACCAAGACTCATTGGCTGCCACGTTTTTGGGGGTTAAGTCCTCCAAAGTCTTTAATTATACAAAGATTTTAATTAATCTCCTACTAAAATTTATTAATTATCCAATTATTCACATAATTTTCTAATTAATTAGGTAATATCCCATTACCCAATAATTAAGAATTATCTCAACTTACTTAAAATACTACTCACTTTTAACATACCTTGTACACCTTACTATCATGACCATGTGGTACCTTGTATGGTACTAGTCCATAAATACTGGGTATTTTAGCTTGGGCCGTATTTTATCTCAAAATGCCAAACTTCGACGAAATTTATTTTCTTCGATTTGCTTACCCTCTCACCTTCACGAATTTACTCATCACTTGTCTGAAGTAGCACGATACTTATAATCCCAAAATAATCTCATTCCCGAGCTTACGTCGATTAACTTACGACGAAACGTTAGCGTGCAAAAATGCGGGATGTAACATCTCATTTTCGAGCTCTCATCAATTTATTTATGGCGTACTTTTACGTACGAAAACATGGGGTATAACAGCTACAAATTGCAGTAATCGTAAAAGAAGTAACCATACAGACATCAGTGGAAACATAGTTAACCCAACAAAGGACCCGAATAATTTTCAATTTAAACAGTGAATAACAAATTTTAGCACTTACCTGGAAAGAGAAGCAACTGAGAAAATCGAGTAGATCGAAAAATGATACAGAAAAAATAGAGACCACGGTGGAGAGAAGATGAACAGATGATTAGGACTTCTTATACGGCACAATTGTCTATACGAATTCACATGTGTTGGACTTTTGTATAAGCTGGGGGTGCTAACAAAAATGGAATAAAGTAAAATTATATGGGTTTTTTAGGAAATTCACTTGAACCGAAAGCTCCTCTCGTTTCTCGCTTATTAATAGTAGTGATTTGGAGATTAAGAAAATTAAAAAAAATGTTGGATATTGGTTTGCCGGTCTTGATCACGGGTCGCTCTATGCGGGCTGACCCTACCCATTAGAAGAGATAAAGTTAAAGGAGGTTAATTAGAGAAAAATTAGAATATGGTTATTAAGTTTTTTTTCTTTTTGAGGGATGTTAACTTCTGCCTCGTAACTCCTCTTCCACTGAGAAGTAGACCTTCTCTTCTGAAGAACTTCTCTGTTAGAGAATTCAATTCAAGTAATTCTCTTCACAAAAATCAACATACAACAATAAGAGGATATCTAGTTCGTGGAAATAACTTTGTTTCCAGGATATTCAGAGTACGGCTTGGGGACTATTTCGGTGGTGAGTTCGACGATCTTCGCAGCAGTAACGACCCGGCCGGTGTTTCAAGAGTTATAGCCATGTCTTCCCCATTTATGCTTTTTTTGTCCTTTAGCTATATTGTGTTATACGGGGTTAGTTGGCTCGGGTCCGGAGTGGTTTCAGAGTGAATTGAGACACTTAGTCTCTAAAGTAGAAGCTTAAGTTGGAAAAGTCAACCGGATGTTGACTTATGTGTAAACGATCTCGGATTTAAACTTTGATAATTTCGTTAGCTCTGTTATGTGATTTTGGACTTAGGAGTACGTCCGCAATATGATTTGGAGGTCCGTAGTGAAATTAGGCTTGAATTGGCGAATGTTGAAAATTTGACAATTTTTGATCGGTAGTGGAAAAATTGATATCGGGGTCGGAATGGATATTCGGAAATTGGAGTAGGTTCGTGGTGTCATTTGTGACGTGTGTGTAAACTTTGAGGTCATTCGAACGTGGTTTGGTAGGTTTCGGTATCGTTGGTGGAATTTAGAAATTTAGAAGTTCTTATACTTGAATACGAGGGTAATTTGGTGTTTTGATATTGTTTTGAGTGATTCGAAGGCTCGACTAAGTTCGTATGATGTCATGAGATGTATTGGTATGTTTGGTTGAGGTCCCGAGGGCCTATAGATGGTTCCGGGTGGTTAACAGAAGATTTGAAACTTGGAAAATGCAGAAGAACTGCTGTTGCTGGTGTTTTCCTCACCTGCGGAGAGGGAGCCGCAGGTGCGAGACCGCAGAAGCGCATGGGAGGTCACAGAGTATTGAGATGGACTGGAACCGCAGGTGCGAGAAGGATGTCGTATCTGCGAGCCCGCAGGTGCAAGACCTGGGGCGCAGATGTGAAAAAAAGGAAATTGGCTGGCTCCGCAGAAGCGGAGGAAGATGCGCAGGTGCGAGATATTCGCGGTAGATGCAGAACATGGGATTTTAAGTGAGTTCCGCACCTGCGATGGGATTTTTCGCAGGTGCGGCGTCGCAGAAGCGGATAAGGTGACTGCAGATGCGGTTTCACTGGGCAGAATATATAAATGGAGGACTTCGTGATTTTTGCTCATTTTCACCATTTTTTTTTAACTCGGAATTTGGAGCTTTTATGGTGATTTTTGAAGGGGATTCAAGGATATTCACTGAGGTAAGTTGCTTGAGCTCTATTATCATTAACCATGGTGTTTTTCCGTTGATTTTCCACCTCATTAGTAGGATTTTTGAAGAGAAATAAGGGGTTAGGGCTTGGGATTTTGGAGAGTGTAAATAGAGGATTTGAGGGACCAAATGATGTCGAATTTTGATGAATTTTGTATGGTTAGACTGGTGAGTGAATGGGCTTTCGGGTTTTGCGACTTTTGTCGGATTTTGAGGCGTGGGCCCGGGGGTCGGATTAGAGTCGATTTCGGGTTTTGAGTCTAATTTAGTAGTTTTCTTGTGGAATTGATTCCTTTAGCATATATTAATAGTATTGTACTGTTTGTGGCTAGATTCGGAACGCTCGGAGGCCGATTCGAGAGGCAAGGGCATTGCAAAGTAGAGATTTGCTCGGATTGAGGTAAGTAACAGTTTTAAATCTGGTCCTGAGGGTATGAAACCCCAGATTTTTGTGTCATGTGATTATTTTGGAGGTGACGCACATGCTAGATGACGGGCGTGTGGGCGTGCACCGAGGGGATTATGACTTGGTCCGTCCCGTGAAAATTGTAAAGTTGAATAACTTGTTGATAACTATGTACTCTCTATGTGTTGTGGAAATTTGACTATAAGTCATGTTAGAAACCATGTTTAGGCTATATGTTGGTACTGTTGGGACCCACAGAGGTCGTGTACATGTTGAACTATCTGCTTAATTGTTGTTTGTACTCAGTCACAGTTTACTTGATTATTTTATCCCAGTCTCTATTGTTCATTATTGATGCATTATATCATTGTTGTTTGGGCTGATTTCATGATTATTGAGAGCCCGAGAGACTGGAGAGATTTATGATTGAGCGAGGCCGAAGGCCTGATTGTGAGATATTATTATAGCACGTGAGTTGTCCGTGCGGATCCAGATATTATACTATAGCACGTTAGTTGTCCGTGCAGCACGTGAGTTATCCGTGCGGATCCAGATATTATATTATAGCACGTGAGTTGTCCGTGCAGATTATAGCGCTTGGGTTGTAGGAGCCCCTTCGGAGTCTGAACACCCCCAGTGAGCGCGGGTACCCATTGAGTGTGAGTGCTGAGGGCTGAGAGCCGAGTGGTTGAGCTGTTGTGACGAGTTGAGTGACTGTTGCCCTGAGAGGCTGTACTTGTTTTTCATTTATTGTTACACTTAGTTGCTATCTTTCATTGTTGTGAAATTCTCTGAAAGATTTTATATTCAGATTACATAAACTTGAACTGTATAAAATTGATTTGACTTAAACTGGTGGATTTGAAAGCATCTCTATTCTTTGCTGGAATTACTGAAAGTGAACTATAACTGTGTAGCTCGTCATTATCTTCAGTTCCTTAGTTATTATTGTTACTTACTGAGTTGGTTGTACTCATACTACACCCTGTACTTCGTGTGCAGATTCAGGTATTCCCGGCCATAGCGGGTGTTGATTTCTTTCGCACAGTTAATTTTTCGAAGATTCAGAGGTAGCTGCCGTGTTTTACAGACCTTACCTCTCCTTCCCTACCTCCTTATTTACTGCATTTGGTCCCAGGCTATTATGGACCGTATTTTCCAGACTTGTATTTATATTAGATGCTCATGCACTCAGTGACATCGGAGTTTGGGAGTGTTTATATATTATTTGTGAGTTTTTCTTCCGCTAAATTTAGTATATTATGTTTTCAAACTTAAAAGATATGGTGGTTTATTGGGATTGTCGGCTTACCTAGTATTGAGATAGGCGCCATCACGACGGGTGAGATTTTGGGTTGTGACAGCAGCTCTGCTGCATCATAAATGTACACAATTCGTTGTTTTTACCCCCACAATTTAATCTAGCAATGGTATCAGAGCCTAAGATTTATTTGACTCCTAGACTGTGACCGAAAAGATTGGGTAAAAAATAAATACTACAGTAATAGGTGATCAAATTAACAGTGTTCAATGTTAAAAAGAAAATTATCGTCGGACTGTTGTGTCCGTTGTTTATGATGTTTGTGAGAATCTTGTTAATTTATTATGGTGTTGTTGTTTGGTTTAATCAATGTGTGGATTTGAGCTAGACGATCAATGATTGCTACTATTTGTCGAATAATTTCAGCTTAACAGAACGACATTAGTGTGGCTTTATGTAGCCTTTGAAATAGAATCAAGAATTATGTTACTTAGAGTTTAATCCTTAAACAAAGATATGTTTTTTTAAAGATTTTACGTGAAATTAGAGACTATTATAAAGATTTAAGAAGGAGAAAAAGGATATGAAGGCTTCCTGAAGTTCTTTTGCTCTTCTGTTTAATATTGACATCATATATTTTTGGTGTCGTTCATTTTTTTCTTCGAATATCTTTCATTGTGTTGAGTATTCTCATGAAGCCATAGACTTTTCTTACATAAAACAATGGCTATTGTGACCGGTGTTAGTGTAGTATCACCAATTTGTCATGATGGTGAGATATTTTACGTTAATCTATATTATATTAATAGCACGAAAGCACTTAACGAAATGTCATTCGTTTTTTTTACCTTTTAAAACAGATTTTACACTGGACAAAATAATAATTTAAGTTATATTCCTAATATTTTGGACTTTAAAGTTAGCTAAAATTTTGGTAATCAAAATCCTTCCTTATTTAAATTATGTAAAATCCTAATATTTAGAAATTTAAACTCAAATCAAAGTTTACTTATATAGACTACTAACGAAAGTTAGGATGACAAATAGAAAAAGCATTACGCGTTGGGAAAAGTACAATCTTTTTCTACAATTGCAATAAAAATTAAAAATTATACACATACAGCCATTGTTACGGTAACTACTTTAATGCTTATTAGTGAAACTTTATGGAATGCTAGATACTAAAGGAAAGATTCAATTAACAAAATCTTATAGATACTATAATAAAATGTCGTATCAATATATATTGTTTAGGTCAAACATAGTAATAATATGGGATTTTGTGACCAATATTTAGGTGTTTTATCTTAGCCAATAGCTTCTTAATCCTTTCATATTAGAATTATTTAACATAATTATAATATTTTTCATATTAGTTATTTTAATACTCATGACCTGAAAATTAACTAAGATTATGTTGAAATTTTTAGCATTCAGTACTTTAAATAAATTAACTTTTAATTACCTTATATAATTATTATCTTATTTGAACGATGTAACATAATTATAATCTCTTCTAAGTTATAATTAAATATTTAAAACTTAAAATGATCTAATATTAAGAATTTGAATCAACAAAAAATAAATTCTTTCTTTTAACGTTAAAGCCAAATAATTAAGTCTAAAAATACAATTCAATTATTTATCTAATTTATCGTTAACTAAAATTATTTTTCAAGTTGACAAAACAAGATACCTAAATTGGTTTTCATAAGAGTAGTATTGGCGGTGAAAGAAAATAAAAATAAAAATAGAAAAATTAACATGGAAGGTTTTATATTAGCCTTTTTAACTAAAATTAAATATAGTTTTTAAGGAGTATAAAATAATTTTGATTTTATAATACAAACATATTATATTAAATAGGAGTAGTACTTATGCGATTTTCTAAAAAGTCGTATACTCACTTAAGTATACGCGCAAAGCGAATACCATAATACTAGTCTTCTTAAAGGCATTAGTGATATACGTGAGATTGAGGCTTCTGATTGTTCTCAATAACCCATCGTCATATTTATTCACTGCAATTATCATCTAACTTTTGTAGTTGACTGAATTTGTGGACAAATGTCTGAATTAATTAATGGAATTTTAGCTTTTATATGGATTCATAAAAATAGAAGAATGGGTTCTATGGATGTTGCAGTGCTGTGCTTTTACATGTGAATGTAATTATTGATTCTTGAGCTGTGAACCCAAAAGTGTGTCATTTTAAAATACAAAACTTGACAAGGAGAACCAAAGTGGTTTCTTTCCCATATGCAAAGTTGCATAGACCATGGTAAAACATTTATAGTTGACTGCAATTTGCGGGTAAGTACGGTCTAAAGCTATGACGATGTATTGGTATTCATTATCAAAATGGTCGCATAGCTATATGATATAATCCTTGAAATCATATTTGTAGTTAAGTACTACTGGGAAAGAGATCCTAACTCCTAATCTGTATTTTAAATGTACATATTTTTTAAATGTATGTTGTTGTTGTTTCTTGGAGAGGATTAGGCTAAGTCCTAGCCATTCCTTTTGTTGATACTTGAGTGGTCTTATGGGTCGAATATTTATTATATATATACGACTGTTATAAGAGAAATCAAATTATGTTGGATGTCTACTCTTCCTCCATGATCTTCTCAAATGCTTAATGACATATTCAATGACATATTTCTATGCTTAATGACATATTCAATGACATATTTTTATTCACTTTTCATGCCTATATAAAGGCCTTGTAATAGATAGGAAAAACACACAATTGAAGAAGAAATAAGAATCTCTCTTCCTCTCTTTCTCTCTATATATCTTAGCTTGTTTTTCCTTGTTCGATATTGTTATTTTGAGTTATATTTATAACACATTATCAGCACGATTGTCACCTTCATTTTTACAATCACATCCTAGTTGTGTTCGATTCTCCTTCAGGTATATCACTATATATTCTTTTAGTTTATGGTAATATATATGCACTAATATGCTATTTATTAACAAATTCATATACTGTTAAGCATTTATTTTAGTTGATCATGTTACTGAAGTTCTCTTACCTTGCTTATTGTTAAAAAAAATATAAGATATAGATCTTAAGTGCGTTAAACTAACGAAAAATAATTTAATAAATATGTGTGGACTTGCGTAGAGCAAAACTTATCTTCAAGACATTCTAAAAAAAAAAAATAGTGATAACCAAGGTGACAAAGTAATTATTGTACATACTAGTTTAAATTACTTTACAATTGGTGGAAAGTAATATTTGAATACATTCACTCTTATCACCATATATGGTTATTCCTCAAATCCATGTTTATAATAAATTGTTTTTCTTTTATCATACTAAATATATCTCTTTGTGTTTATTCATATACTCCATAATTCTTGTTTATTTGATATAT
>AWOL01S0012811.1:54103-73857 GCA_000715115.1 Nicotiana otophora | reverse complement strand
TAAGGTAGCTGTTTGGCGATCGCAGCCCCTGCTCTTCTCCCTCTTATCTTCCTCTAGATGTATTTAGATATTTTTCAGGCCGAGTTAGCCTTGATATTATTAGACATATTGTAGTAGATGCTCATGACTAGTGACACTCCGATGTTGGGCTTTTCTTTTCTGCACTTCTATTTTTTTTTAATTGGAACTCTTTAAATGGAGGTTTTATGTTAAATAACCTTGAAATTATCTTTGAAATGAAAATATCGGTTTGTTTTTTTGAAATGAGTCGGCTTGCCTAGTTCCACGATAGGTGCCTGTCACGACCCAATTTTCCCTCCGTTGGGTATCGTGATGGCACCTAGTCTTAGGGACTAGATAAGCCTAACAATAATTAAAACAACAACATTATTTAAATAGAATCTCTTAAAATTCCCAAAACTGGTAGTACAAGTCATAAGCTCTACAGACTGTTTGCTAGAAAGCTTCTAAATACAATTATTCTGAAATAAGAATAAACAGTGCAAAACGAAAACTGGAAGGTGACTCCGAAGCCTGCGAACGCAGCAGCAGGTTTACCTTGAGTCTCCACAGCAACAGTCCACACAGCTAGCTAACGAACAAGTACCTGGATCTGCACAACAATGTGCAGAAGAGTAGCATGAGCACACCACAGCAGTGCCCAGTAAGTATCAAGACTAACCTCGGTGGAGTAGTGATGAGGAACAGTCAAGACACCCACTGGTCTAATAAACTGAACAGATATAAGTACATGAATAACAGAAGTATGATGTCTACATAACGACTATGCAATATGGCTCACAATATAGTAATGGCATTAAAGCAAGAAACAACAAGTATCAGCGGAATATCATGAAAATGACGCAGACAAAGTGAATGGAACACAACCTAAATCCGGAATCACGAATACAGCAAGGACAAGTAATAACTCAGTAATTACAACCGCTTTTACACTAAGTTTTAGTCAACAACTCCATGAGGTACCGAACCTCGGACAAATCACAACTCACGGGTCTCAATACCTGAACTCTAAACACTTAGCATCATTTTCCCTCATAACATCTCATAACCGCACTGACGACTCACGTGCCAATAGAGCCATTCTCACATAGAAGTCAAGTAAACAAGGGTGAGCATCTATGCTCAACAATATCAAGAACACCTCTTGTCCGATAAGAGTGCTTAACTACGTGTATGCTTATGCAAGTGTCCTACCATAGTCCATATCAGCAAATAACCATAAGGAAAAAGAACGGACACCACGTAGAATATTTTCTCACAGCTTTCACAAGATAAAGCTCACATAGGTATGTATACCACTTCACAAATATCAACAACAAGAATGCCCCCAGGCCACAAATCATCACAAATCAATCCCTGACACAGCCCACCTTGTCTCACCACGTGTGCAATAGTAACATAAATGCCCGCCTTGGCTCGCCACACGTGCATAATAATGTTCCCACCTTGTCTCGCTACATGCGCAACCCACACATATATATATCCCACCTTGTCACGCCGTATGTTCAAATATCAATAGTAACAATAGCACGGCAGAAACCCCGTTCCACCCCATAACAATAACCGAACTGCAGAAACCTCGTGCATCACAATAATAATAACCGCATGGCAGAAACCTCATGCATCACCACAACAAATACAACAACAGTGAATACAAGGTACGACAAGTAAATCAACTCAAGAACTTTTAAATCACAGGGAAATGTGGGACCAAATCACAGGGAATAACCACAGTCTGAAATGCTAGGCGTAAAGGGAATAACTCAACAAAAGGAAAACTAAGGTGTAGCAACGAATCCCACAATATACACTTCAACAACCGGGAAGCTAACACGAATCCAATAATGCCAAATAAAACAAGTCGATTAAGATATAGGATATCTAAACTTCTTTTAAGATTGAAAACATTACGAAGGATATTCAACAATTCAATTAAGGATAACAGTGGAAAAATAATCATAACCTCAATTAAGACTAAATAAATTATAAGATGATATATTAATAATTTCAAATAAAGATAAGCAGTTATGAAAAGATAGCATGACAATAGAGGAGGTAAAAAACAATCTTCATTTAAGTCAAATAAGAGTCCAATAGGCAATAAGAGTGAATCCTGAAAGCAATTAATTCTAATTAAAGCATGTAGAGGTGAAACTAGTAAATAGGAACTTAATCATATCAAGAACAACTTCATACTCAGTGAATATAAGGACCTAAGAATCCTAAAAGGCCAACTTTTCACAAATAAGTCCGAGCACGCACTCGTCACCTCGCGTGCATGGAATACAAATCAACATAGAAGACTCAAATCCTAAGGGGAAAATTTCCCACACAAGGTTACGCCAGATACTTACCTCGAACCAAGCTCAAACAGTCTGTAAGAATGTCCTTTCCTCAATTATCCGACTCTGAATGGGCCAAATCTAGCCAAACACAATTGCATAACATGAATACAACAATAATAAACTTATCTAACCAATGAAATCAATTTTTAATAAAAATTCTGAAATTCTCCCTAAAAAGTCAACCCGGTCCCACGTCTCGGAATCGGGTAAAAGTCACAAAATACGAACACCCAATCACTCGCGAGTTCACTCGTACCAAAATTATCCAAATTCGATGTCTAAATCCCAATCACAACTCAAAACTCTTAATTGAAGAACTTTTTCCCATTTTTCCTAAATTTTCAATCCAAACCCGAAACTAAATGGAGAAAACAACTATGGATTAATGGAAAACAACCAAAACCGAGTTAGGAATCATTACCCCAAAGTTTCCTCTGAAAACCCCTAGAAAAATCGCCAAATTCCGAGCTCTCAAGTCCAAAAACAAAGAATGAAACCAAACCCTTGGATTTCTCTTTTCTGCCCAGGCATGACCGCACCTGCGCATAAATAGCCGCATCTACGCGACTGCAAGTGCGCGTGTCCAACCGCACCTGCGCTTCCTCTCGCTTCTGCGTGCCAAAAATCCGCTTTTGCGGAGCCGCTGATGCGCACAATTTCTCCGCACCTGCGGAGACTGTCAAGTCCAGCTCTTCTCACACCTGCGCCTCAATCTTCGTATCTGCGGGCATCGCAGATGCGGAATTTTCCTCGCACCGGCGGCCCCTGGCACTCCTCCATTTTTTTGCTTCTGCGCTTGCCTCTCCATACGTGCGCTCTCGCACCTGTGGTCTCTTCTTTGCAGGTGCGAAAATACCAGAAGCCTAAAGACTTAGCAGTAACACAAATCAAACGTGTAATCCGTTAAGCACCCGAAACTCACCCGAGGCCCCCGGGACCTCAACCAAACATACCAATCAATCCTAATACACCATACAAACTTAGTCGAGCCTTAAAGTCACATCAAACAACGTCGAAGCCACGAATCGCACCATGAATCGAACTTATAAATTTCAAATCTTTCAACTTCTAAAACTCGTACCGAAACCTATCAAATCAACCCGAAATGACGTCAAATTTTGCAAACAAGTCCCAAATAACATAACGGAGCTGTTCTAACTCTAGGAATCGCTTTCCGACCCCGATATCAAAAAGTCCACTTCCGGTCCAAATCTCCAAAAATTCGACTTTCGCCATTTCAAGCCTAAATCAGCTACAGACCTCAGATTTACAGTCCGGACATGCTCCTAAGTCCAAAATCACCCAACTAAGCTAATAGAACCGACAGAACTCCATTTCGGAGTCGTCTTCACATAGTTCCGACTACGGTCAAAATCTTAATACTTAAGCTTCCGTTTTAGGGACTAAGTGTCCCAAATCACTCTGAATCATCTGGTAACTGAATTCAACCACGCACGCAAGTCAATACACATAATATGAAGTTGCTCAGTGTCTTATGACTCCGAACGAGACTTAAGTTCTCAAAACGACCGGCCGGGTCGATACATCCTTCCCCTGTTAAACAAACGTTCGTCCTCGAACATGCTAAGAATCGCCTCGAAGTTTTCGAATTCACTGAAAGTACATATCCAACATACACCCGCGGGCGACTCCACGTCATCCCAATCCACATAAGCCTGACGACACCATCCCAACTGTAATTCATCATTTCTGCCAACACCGATAAGCCTTAGAGTCAACATTCTCACCTTTCATTTATCTTCAAAAGACCCGATTCAAACTCCATAACCGGTATCAGTCCCAACCAGCTATAACAACTCATGCCTACACCCACAAGGTACGACCACACAACAAGACACACCACACATAGGCCCATAATAACATTTCTGATCACAATAGCTGCCCGTAATCAAAAACCATCACCGGCAATTAGCCTCATATCCCTTAGAACCCTGTTCAAACCTCCACAACACTGACAACGATGCAAGAAAACACGAAGACCTCTTAACTATACACCCGAATCAACAAGTCACAACTAACACCACGGGGCACACAACCCGCAAGCTAAAACTCGAGAGGCGCAGAATGAAAATGTTTGAATATGTAAAGATAAACACATAGAGGAAATATCAAACAAGCCCGACAGACACAACTCTCTAACAGTATCATACTACGAATCAATTCAAAAGGAAAAATCAAAGTACATGAACAAAGAATAAGGATCTCATCCTGGTATAACCTTCCACCGCGGCATGCAGCCCGACTCAAACATATCAAATCACATGGAATCGTGAGGGTTTCGCCCTCAACTCTGAATCACAAGTCGAATACATATCATAGTAATAGAAATCTTCCACTAACTCAATTATGCAAATAAAATCTAAATACTTGCTAAGTTCTCACCCCGGTAGAGTATCAAATCACATATTATAACCAAATTTACTCAGGAATCACATCAAACCTACCATAATGGACAACGTGAATTCACTTATAGTCTCGTAACTTTCAATAATTAATAGAAATAAATGATAGACACGGCTATCACTCATAGAAACTCCCAACGGGGTAAACATCTAAACATAATACTAAGTCATGAACTCACCCATAGGTGGGACAACAAATAGGGGAACCCGCCCCGATAAGCAGAACCGAATCAAAATACGAATGGTGCCCCTCTGTAACAAATCAAAAGCATACATGTATCACATCATCTGGCGCAGTGGCCTCAAGCCTACTATACGAAACACATCAACGGGTCGGGCCTTCCCATCTTGGGCGCCCTCTACTGGACTGAATATTGCACTGTGACACACCTGTCCGGAGTCTAGGACAATCTCTCACCCTATGGCTGGTATCTTCACACTCGAAGCAACCTCTCTACTGATGTGGCTATGGGAACTGTGCGGTATGGGTACTCTGAGACCCATGAGCACCTGAAGCACTGTGCGAAGCCTGAAGTGCAAACTGAACTGGCTGACCCATAAAACCTCTACCATGTCATATCCTGCCTCCAAAATAAGGACCAATAGATCTCTCCGGTCTATGAGGCCTCCTCACCTCCCTGTCCTCTCTCTCCTGATCTCGCTTGTACTCTCTCTCGTGGCCTCGACTATCTTCTCTCTACCGGTCCCACATGCCCTCTACTCGGCGGGCGATCCCTACCACCTGCTGAAATGAAACATCTGACTCTAACTCCCGAGACATGCTGAACCGAATATCATGTTTGAGTCCCTCAATGAATCTACGGACATGCTCTCTAACTGTGGCGACCAAAGCAGGTGCATGCCTGGCCATATCAGTGAATCTCACGGCATACTCTGACATTGACATAGTGCCTTGACGCAGCTACTCAAACTCCGCGCACCATGCATCTCGAAGGGACTGAGGTACAAACTCTCTCAAGAACATCTATGAAAACTGAACCCATGTAAGTGAAGCTAACTCGGCCGGTCTACCCAACTCATATGACCGCCACCATCGGTAGGCCACTCCCCTAAGCTGGAACATAGTAAAAGCAACCTCGCTCATCTCCACAATACCCACAGTACGGAGAATGCGGTGACACTCCTCCAGAAAACCCTGTGCACTCTCTGAAGCTAAACCACTAAATGTAGAAGGGTCATATTTCTTGAACCTTGCAAGTCTAAGCTGCTCTTCCTCAGATGCTGCTGCCCTGACCACGAGCTGAACTAGAACCACAGGCTGTGTTGCCACGACACCTGGAACCTGCCCAACATGAACTCGCTGCTCTGGGGTGTGGGCTGCGGGAGTCTGGGTTCCTCCCCCGGTATGTGAAGTAGCTGGGACAACCGGAATCAACCCCGCCTGAGACAATGCACCAAACATTCTCATGAACTGTGCTAAGGTCTCCTGAAGTCCGGGGGTAACAACAGGCGCCTCCGTTACCTGCTCCCCAACTGGAACTACTGGCGGCTCCTCAACTGCTGCTCTGGTAGGTGCTCTAGCTGCGGCACATACTCCTCGTCGACCTCTGCCTCTGACCCTAGCGATACCTAATCCAGGAGCAGCACCGTCGATAACTACAGCTCGTGTCCTCACCATCTGTGAGGGAATGGAATGATAAAAGTTTAAACTCCGAGATCAATAAGCTCGCACAATAGGAATGAAAGAAGTGCAAATGTCCTAAAGGTTCCATAGCCTCTCGAAGCTAAGTACAGACATCTCTGTACCGATCCGCAAGACTCGACTGAACTTGCTTATGAGTCGTAGGACCTATGAACCTAGAGCTTTGATACCAACTTGTCACGACCAAATTTTCCCTCCATTGGGTATCGCTATGGCACCTAGTCTTAGGGACTAGGTAAGCCTAACAATAATTAAAACAATAACATTATTTAAATAGAATCTCTTAAAATTCCCAAAACCGGTAGTACAAGTCATAAGCTCTACAGAGTGTTTGCAAGAAAACTTCTAAATACAACTGTCCTCAAATAAGAATAAACAGTGCAAAACGAAAACTGGAAGGTGACTCCAAAGCCTGCGAACACAACAACAGATTTACCTTGAGTCTCCACAGCAACAGTCCACACAGCTAGCTAACGAACAAGTACCTGGATCTACACAAAAATGTGCAGAAGAGTAGCATGAGCACACCACAGCAGTGCCCAGTAAGTATCAAGACTAACCTCGTTGGAGTAGTGACGAGGAACAGTCAAGACACCCACTGGTCTAATAAACTAAACAGATATAAGTACATGAATAACACAAGTATGATGTCTACATAACGACTATGCAATATGGCTCACAATATAGTAATGGCATTAAATCAAGAAACAACAAGTATCTGCGGAATATCATGAAAATGACGCAGACAAAGTGAATGGAACACAACCTAAATCAAGAATCACGAATACAGCAAGGACAAGTAATAACTTAGTAATTACAACCGCTTTTACACCAAGTTTTAGTCAACAACTCCACGAGGTACCGAACCTCGGACAAATCACAACTCACGGGTCTCAATACCTGAACTCTAACACTTAGCATCTTGTGCCCTCATAACATCTCATAACGGCACTGACAACTCATGTGCCAATAGAGCCATTCTCACATAGAAGGCAAGTAAACAAGGGGCTCATCTATGCTCAACAATATCAAGAACACCTCTTATCCGATAAGAGTGCTTAACTACGTGTATGCTTGTGCAAGTGTCCTACCATAGTCCATATCAGCAAATAAGCATAAGGAAAAAGAACGGACAACACGTAGAATATTTTCTTACAGCTTTCACAAGATAAAGCTCACATAGGTATGCATACCACTTCACAAATATTAACAACAAGAATGCCCCCAGGCCACAAATCATAACAAATCAATCCCTGACACAGCCCACCTTATCTCGCCACATGTGCAATAGTAACATAAATGCCTGCCTTGTCTCGCCACATGTGCAATAGCAACATAAATGCCCGCCTTGTCTCATCACACGTGCATAATAATGTTCCCACCTTGTCTCGCCACATACGCAACCCACACATATATATATATCCCACCTTGTCATGCCGAATGTGCAAATATAAATAACAACAACCGCACGGCAAAAACCTCATGCATCATAATAATAACAACCGCACGGCAGAAATCTCATGCATCACCATAACAAATACAACAACAATGGTAATAATACAATGTACGACAAGTAAATCAACTCAAGAACTTTTAAATCACAGGAAAATATGGGATCAAATCACAAGGAATAACCACAGTCTGAAATGCTAGGTGTAAAGCGAATAACTCAACAAAGGGAAAACTAATGTGTAGCAACGAATCCCACAATATACACTTCAACAACAGGGAAGCTAGCACGAATCCAATAATGCCAAACAAAACAAGTCGATTAAGATATAGGATATCTAAACTTCTTTTAAGGTTGAGAAAATTATGAAGGATATTCAACATTTCAATTAAGGATAATAGCGGAAAAATAATTATAACCTCAATTAAGACTAAACTAATTATAAGATGATATAATAATAATTTAAAATAAAGAAAAGCAGTTATGAAAAGATAGCATGACAATAGAGGAGGTAAAAACAAATCTTCAGTTTAGTCAAATAAGAGTCCAATAGGCAATAAGAGTGAATCCCGAAAGCAATTAATTCTAATTAAAGCATGTATAGGTGAAACTAGTAAATAGGAACTTAATCATATCAAGAACAACTCTATACTCAGTGAATATAAGGACCTAAGAATCCTAAAAGGCCAACTTTTCACAAATAAGTCCGAGCACGCACTCGTCACCTCGCGTGCATGGACTACAAATCAACATAGAAGACACAAATCCTAAGGGGAAAATCCCCCACACAAGGTTAGGCCAGATACATTACCTCAAACCAAGCTCAAACAGTCCGTAAGAATGTCCTTTCCTCAATTATCCGACTCCGAATGGCCCAAATCTAGCCAAACACAATTGCATAACATGAATACAACAATAATAAACTTATCTAATCAATGAAATCAATATTTAATAAAAATTCCGAAATTTGCCCTAAAAAGTCAACCTGGGCCCACGTCTTGGAATAGGGTAAAAGTCACAAAATACGAACACTCATTCACTCGCGAGTTCACTTATGCCAAAATTATCCAAATCCGATGTCTAAATCCCAATCAAAACTCAAAACTCTTAGTTGAAGAACTCCTTCCCATTTTTCCTAAATTTTCAATCCAAACTCGAAACTAAATGGAGAAAACAACTATGGATTAATGGAAAACAACCAAAATCGAGTTAGGAATCATTAGCCCAAAGTTTCTTCTGAAAAACCCTCAAAAAATCACCAAATTCCGAGCTCTCAAGTCCAAAAACGAAGAATGAAACCAAACCCTCGGATTTCTCTTTTCTGCCCAGGCGTGACCGCAGCTGCATATAAATAGCCGCATCTGCGTGACCGCAAGTACGCGTGTCCAACCGCACCTGTGCTTCCTCTCGCTTCTGCGCGCCAAAAATTTGCTTCAGCGGAGCCGCTGATGCGCACAATTTCTCTGCACCTGCGGAGACTATCAAGTCCATCTCTTCTCGCACCTGCGCCTCAATCTTCGCATCTGCGGGCATCGTAGATGTGGAATTTTCCTCGTACCTGCGGCCCCTGGAACTCCTCCATTTTTCCGCTTCTGCACTTGCCTCTCCGCACGTGCGCTCTCGCACCTGCGGTCTCTTCTTCGCAGGTGCGAAAATACCAGAAGCCTGAAGACTTAGCGGTAACACAAATCAAACGTTTAATCCGTTAAGCACCCGAAACTCACCCAAGGCCCTCGGGACCTCAACCAAACATACCAACCAATCCTAATACACCATACGAACTTAGTCGAGCCTTAAAGTCACATCAAACAACATCGAAACCACGAATCGCACCATGAATCGAACTTATAAATTTCAAATCTTTCAACTTCTAAAACTTATGCCGAAACCTATCAAATCAACCCATAATGACGTCAAATTTTACAGGCAAGTCCCAAATAACATAACAGAGCTGTTCCATCTCTCGGAATTGCTTTTCGACCCTGATATCAAAAAGTCCACTTCCGGTCCAAATCTCCAAAAATTTGACTTTCGCCATTTCAAGCCTAAATCAGCTACAGACCTCGGATTTATAGTCCGGACACGTTCCTAAGTCCAAAATCACCCAACGGAGCTAATAGAACCGACAGAACTCCATTTCGGAGTCGTCTTGACATAGTTCCGACTAAGGTCAAAAATTCTAAGACTTAAGCTTCCGTTTTAGACATTAAGTGTCCCAAATCTCTCTGAATCATCCGGTAACTGAATTCAACCACGCACGCAAGTCAATACACATAATATAAAGCTGCTCAAGGTCTTATGCCGCCGAATGAGACTTAAGTTATCAAAACGACCGGCCGGGTCGTTACAGCGCCATCACGACAGAGGTTAGTTTGGGTCGTAACATGACGGATGGGCAGAAACTTAAGGACCAAAAATGGTCATTTCCTTCATTTCGTTTTGGATTTTTGGAGCACGGTTCTTGGGCGAGTTTTGGGCTATTGTCACGGGAAAATATTAGGGTAAGTGTTCCTTATCATATATTGATTATATTTCATGATTCCATACTCATTTACATCATGAATCCGTGAATTTATGGAAGCAAAATCAAGATTTTTGCAAAATCTTCTAAAAACGAAAATTTAAGATTTGGAGGCCGAGTTGTCATCGGAATTTGGTAAAATTGGTATGGGTGGACTCGTAATTGAATGGGTTATCGGATTTTGTAAGTTTCACCGGATTCCGAGATGTGGGCCCCACGGGCAAATTTTGAGCTAATTTCGGATTTTATTGAAAAATATAATATTTTCTTATGAAATTGATTACTATAATTTTTGTTGACTGTATAAAATTAATTATGACTAGATACGAGTCGATCAGAGTCGGAAAATCGAGGAAAAAGTATAATACTTGGTTAAATTGGAGCAAGTCGAGGTAAGTGACTTGTCTAACCTTGTGTGGGGGAAGTTCCTCCTAGGATTGATAATTATAATGTGTGGAAAGTTGTGTACATGATGTGACGAGTGTGTACACGGGCTAAATGTGAAAGATTATGTTTTAAATTGTGTAGATCATTGTTGCGCATTAATTAAATTTTTTCATTTTGTTATATTGTTCATTATTGATTTAATGTTTATATTTTAAATTTGCTTGACCTTTTCCTGCTAATTGTTTTATCTGTTTAGTTAGAACTTGGTTCTTTTATTCTGTGCATTATTTGAAGGTTGATTTTCTTTAAATTAAATATTATTAATATGAAGTATTTGACATTTTTAAACTTGATATTGAAGCAACGTATTAAAGATTTTGAAATATTATTTTCCTGAATTATTTACTCCTGAATATTTTTGTAAGCTTTTCGTACTCATTGTGATGGATCAGTGAGCTCTTTATTGTGAAAAAATATAATTGTTGAATTATTTTGACATGAGCCTTGAACTCTTTATTGTGAAAAAATATTATTGTTGAATTATGTTGTCATGAGCCGTGAGCTCTTTATTGTGGAAATATATTATTGTTGAATTAGTTTGACATGAGCCGTGAGCTCTTTATTGTGGAAAAATATTGTTATTGAATTATTTTGGCAATTTAAATTATTTGAGCACCTGAGGTGCAAATTTTGATATATTGTGATATTGATACGCATGCGGTGGTATAAAGTCTGTGTATTGAAACAAATGCGGTGAGATAAGGATGGCTTGATACGCGTAGCTAGTAAGGGAGACTACTAGAAGTCATTCGGTGTGATAAGGATGGCTAAAATCCGGGATGCTATTTCGGAAAAAATATTTTCTTTAAAATAAATTGTGAAGGCTCCCGCGGTAAGATAAGGAAATGAGATATTGTGAATTTGTTTATGATTTGGGACTACGAGGCAGTACCTCGGGAGTGCCCTTGTTGATATTGATTTATGGCCGTAGTTGCCTTTGATTATTGTTGTGATTTTATTAAAGTTGAAAAGAATTATGTTTTGTTTTCACGATGTATTTATTTGCCATTATTTGATGTAATTAAATGTGACATACTACTTGATTCATTTTCATTGTCATTCTATCTTATAATATTGTTTAAACATTTTACCATGCCATTATTTATTCTCCAGTAGGGCCTGACCTGACCTCGTCACTACTTTACCGAGGTTAGGCTTGACACTTACTGGGTACCGCTGTGGTGTACTCATACTACGCTTCTACACATCCTTTTGTGCAGATCCAGGTACATCTTATCAGACCACACATCAGTAAACTAGCTGTACGAGGAGGCTTCGAGGTATATCTGCCAACGTCCAAAGACTCCGGAGTCCCCTTCTATCTTACTATGTTGTCTTCCTTATTTGTTTTAAACTCTGATGTATAGAGACATAGAGAATAAATTTTTAGAAGCTTGTGACTTATTTTTACCGGGTTTTGGGAGTTGAAATTATTTGAATTGTCGTTTATTTATTTCAGATATTTATTATAATTCCGCATTGATAGGCTTACCTAGTCTTATAGACTAGGTGCCATCACGACATCCTACGGAGGGAATTTGGGGTCGTGACAAAAACCAGAATCTTACTTAATGTATACAAATGCTAAAGAAGAAACGTCAATTAGATTTACAAACTACAATTATACTAATCAAAAAGAATTTGACGATGAAACAGAAAGTACAATAGAAAATAATGAACTTATGAATATAGAAATAACAAAAAATGATTTTGATGTAGATTTAGCATTAGAAAAAGCAAGAGAACTCACAAAGAAGAATAAAAATAAAACTTTCCAATGTAAAGGATGTAAATTAGGAAACTTAACTTTAAAAGAGACTGAAGAACATTTTAAAAAATATGAATTAAGAACAGATAATAAAGGATATAGAGATGAAGTAATATCAGAAATGAAACTAGAAAAGTTTAAAATGTTTTTAGAAGAATTACAGGATAGTTATGACACTGAATAAACAGACTCCTTTATAAGTCAAAATGAATTAATGGAATTAACTAGTTCTAGCCATAGTCCTTTTTAAAGAACAACTCAACAATATAATATAGACAATAGTATAGGAAATGTACCTAGAAAAAGAGTATACAGAATAGCACAAGAAATAGAAACAAAAAACGTAAAACCAGTAGGAAAAAGAATGCCTATAGAAGAACCTATCCAATTACAAGAAGGAGGTACTAAAGGAAAAATTTTAAATATAGCAGCTCATGATCCACAAATGTGAAATTCAGTATTAGATCTTTGGAAGGGGATAGTAGTAGCCGACTATCTAAAAATATATAATGAGACAGATGCAGAAATAATGTATAAATACATGAAAACTTTCTTAGGAGAATCAACAAAAGGATTATCGGAAGCATATAAGTCAGAATTTCAACAAGAATTCCAAGCTTTAATAGCAATGGGACCAAACCCTTACAATTTTACAAATAAAATACATAGTTTAATAACAAAAGAAGATCCAAATAGCGGATTAGTTATATTACAAAAGAATGCACTAATAAAACTAGAACAATTAAGTATAAGTAGTTGGCATCATATAAAGAAATTTTTAAATGAGTATTTTTATTATTGTACTATTAGTGGAAATGCGTTTGACCAAGACTTAGGTAAAAACTTATTCAATAAATTATCAGGAGTTTTAGGTAGAGAAATAGAAGATAGATGGTATAAAAGAGATGGAGTAATACAAAATCCAAATGCAAAATGGTCAATTGGACATAAAATACAACATATAATGGAAATATTACAAGAAACATGTACACATATACAAATACAAAAACAATTAAAACAAAATGACATGGGTTTTTGTAAAAATGTTATATATACAACTCAAAGTTATGATAAAGACAAGTATAAAAGGAAGAAATATAAAAAATATAGGCCTCAATACAATAAAGGATATAATCGAAAGGGCTATTATCTTAAAAAATCATTAGCTAGGAAACCTTATCTAGATAAAAATAGACATGTTAGAAAATATATAACGGAAAGAAATTATAAAAATAAACTAGAATGTTTTACTTGTGGAAGTATAGAACATCTGGCAAATACTTGTCCCAATAGGATTAATAGCATGACAAGAAATTCACAATTAATAGAATATTTTCAAGAAATATTAATACATGTAGACGAATATATGTCAGATAATGAAAGTATATATTCTATAATAAGCATTAATATAGAAGAACAAAATAAGATAGATTCATCCGATTCAGAGTAAGAAGAATTAATAAATGAAATAGGAATGAAAAATTTGGATTTAGAAGAAATACAAGCAAGTACATTAGTAAATATATCTGAAGAGTGTAATCATGAGTTTGAAGGGAATAAAGGATTAGATAGTAATCAATGTTGTATATGTAAATGGTACCCCAATAAAAGTAAAAGGGCTAAGTGTAAACTATGTTATCTAGAAGGATGTATCATATGCATAGAAAAAGAATATAAAATAAAATTAGAGAGAAAGATAAAGAAATAGGTAATCCAAACTTAGATTCTACATTCAATCTAAGAATAATGACATTAGAAAAAAGGATAAATGAATTAGAAAAAATGAATAAAAAAATTAGAAAAAGAGAAGAAAATACTAGAAGAAACTAAAGAACAGGATCAAGAAGATCAAGAACTAATGAGTGTAGAAGATCACAGTGTATTAATATGTAATGAAGATAAAAAATTAAGTACGATAAAAATACTTGCACGAGTTAAAATAGAAGACTATGAGATAGAAACAATGGCAATAGTAGATTCTGGATGTACGAGATGTATAATAAATAAAAGAATAGTTCCACAAGAATTAATTAAAACTTTAGACAAACTAGTCGCAGCAATGCAAATGGATGAGACACATAATATATATAAATATTATATAGATAAATCACAAATTAGTTTTGAAAATACATGTTTAGATTTCTATAAGCCTAGTTATAAGTTAGATAAAATATGGGTAAGAGACTTAAATATAAATGCAGACTTTGTATTAGGATTAAGTTTTATACTATAAAATAATGGTAGTTATTTAATTAGTAGAGATAATATAACATTTTTTAAGAATATTACCCATACCCCAGTACAAACAATAAATACAGGAACTAAAATAAGAACAAGACTAAAAACAGATCAAAAATATCTACAAGAAAAGCAAAAGAATGTTGCAAAAAATGTAGAGACAAAAATACATGTTGTAAGATAGAAGAAGAATCTAAAGACCTAATATTAGAAGATAATCAAGATATATTAGAAAAAGATTATACTTTAATAGATGTTGAAACAGATTTATATAATTTTAGATCAGGAATAGAAAAATTAGGAATAATAAAAAATCAAAAAGATTTAGATAACATAATAAAAATATTAGATGAAATAGAAATAATAGGAGAAAAACCCTTAAAACATTGGGAAAATAATAAATTTATGTGTAAATTAGATATAATAAACCCAGAATATATAATTAAAACAGCCTCAATAGAAGCCACAAATCAAGATCTAGATGTAACGACCCGGCCGGTCGTTTTGAGTATTACAAACTTGCTTCCCCCTTTACTGTTCAAATTGTACATTACAATTGTTGTGTGAATTGCTGGGGTAATTGGTTCGGGTCCGGTGAGATTTTGGAATGAATTGGAACACGTAGTTCTAAGGTTTAAATCTTAAGTTAAAATAGTGATCGGATGTCGACTTATGTGTAAACGACCTCGGAATTTAATTCTGATGATTCCAATAGCTCCGTATGGTTATTTTGGACTTAGGAGCGTGTCCGGAAATTATTTGGAGCTCCGTAGTGGAATTAGGCTTCAAATGCCGAAAGTTGAATTTTTGGGTAGTTTGACCGTGGAGTTGACTTTTTGATATCGAGGTCGGAATCCGATTCTGGAAATTGGAATAGCTCCGTTATGTCGTTTATAACTTGTGTACAAAATTTGAGGCCAATCAGACGTGATTTGATGTGTTTCGGCGCAAGTTGTAGAAACTACAAATTTCAAAGTACATTAGGCTTGAATTGGGGTGCAATTCATGGTTTTAGCATTGTTTGAGGTGATTTGAGGGTTCGACTAGGTCCGTATGATGTTTTAGGACTTGTTGGTATATTTGATTGAGGTCCCGAGGGGCTCGAGTGAGTCTTGGATGGTTAACGGATAATTTTTAGCCTTGGTGAGATTGCTGATATCTGTTGTTTCATTTTTCAGATTTTCTCTTTCGCATTCGCGAGTAGGACCTCGCGTTCGCGAAGAGGAATCTGTGGCAGGCAGGATTTTGCCTTCGCGTTCGCGAGGGGGTCTCGCGTTCGCGAAGAGAATTTGGGTTTTGCATCGTGTTCGCGTATGGGGTATCGCGTTCGCGAAGGGAAACATAGTGGGCATGGGTTTTGGCCTTCGCGTTCACGAAATTGAGCTCGCGCTCGCGAAGAAGGGCTTCGTTAAGCATCGCGTTCGCGAGCAGTGTCTCGCGTTCGCAAAGAGCAAATGTTGGGAAGCACATTTTGTGCTTCGCGAACGCGAGGGACCTTTCGCGTTCGCGACGAAGAGAGATCTGGACAGAAAGTGTTCTTAACTCAATATTGATTAAATTACCCGAATCCATGGTTGTTTTTGTCTTTTAATTGGTGAATTAAGTTGGAAAAGTTTGAAAACTCTCTTAGTTTAAATTAAGGATTTGAAGGCCGAGTTGTGGTCGGATTTGAGTAATATTTTTATGGTTGGACTCGTGGTTGAATGGGGGTTTGGATTTTGTGTGTTTTATCTGATTCCGAGACATGGGCCCCATGGGTGATTTTTGGGGCTTAATTTCAGAATTTTGTGGAAATATTAGTATTTTGATATGGAATAAATTCCTACAAAATTTGTGGGCTGAATCAAATTAATTATGACTAGATTCAAGCCATTTGGAAGTTGATACACACAGAGTTGAATTTCTGGAGCATTGCTTAACTTGCTCGACATTGGATTTGGCTTGTTCGAGGTAAGTAACGATTGTAAATCTGGTCCTGAGGGTATGAAACCTCGGATTTTGGATCATTCTACTATTTAGAAGTGACACACATGCTAGGTGACGGGCGTGTGGGCGTGCACTGTTGGGGAATTATGACTTGGTCCGCCCCGGGGCCATGTTTGGACCTTGCGCCAATGCTATTTAGACCCTTAGGGGTTGTTTCTTACCATCCTCTCACTGTTTTCTATTGAAAATATATACTCAGTCATGTTTATACTTATTTACCGCATAACTTAGTTTTATGACTCTATTTTGATGCATATAAATGTTGTTTTGGGCCGAATGCCCTATTTTACTGAAATGCCCGAGTGACTTTAGAGGTTTATGACTGAGTGAGGCCGAGGACTTAATTTGTGAGGATGAGTGAGGATCGGGGCTGCCCGCCTGCAGCATATGTATGACTGAGTGAGGCCGAGGGCCTGATTCGTGAGGATGAATATGGATCGGGGCTGCCCGCGTGTAGCATACTTTATTATTATAGCACGTGAGTTGTCCGTGCAGATTATAGCGCTTGGGCTGAAGGAGCCCCTCCGGAGTCTGTACACACCCCCAGTGAGCGCAGGTACCTACTGATTGCGAGTGCCGAGTGCTGAGTGACTGGGAGGCATGAGTGATTGGGAGGTATGCCCGAGTGGCAAGAGTGAATGTGAGGTATGCCAGAGTGGAACGAGTGACTGTGAGGTTTGCCCGAGGGGCTGTATATGAGTGATGTTCTGCCCGAGGGGCTGTTTATGATTTTATCAATGAGTTGCATTGCATTGGCATGCACACATGACATACATGCATAGAGATGTATTCCCTCGTGCTGTACTGCATCACATCATTCATGATGTTTCACACATTGTTGATAGATGGGCATAGTGATGCATTTATTTTTACACGGGTTGTCCGGAAGGAAAATGAAACATCTTATTTATTATTGACAAATTTTTGGGAGAAATTTATTGTTTTCAAACTATTCATATTTTTGGCAACTCCAGCAAACGATTTGGTTTTTTTTTCACCGATGTATTTGAAAGAAAGAACTACTGTCACGACCCAAATTGCATCTATAGGTCGTGATGGCGCCCAACACTACAGCTAGGCAAGCCAACTAACAAATCATTAGTACATTGGTTAAACTTTTATTCAAAGAAAATAATAAAAATACAAACTTCAACCAATGTGTGTGCCAAGACCCGATATCACAAGTGCATGAGCATCTACTAGATTATACAAAACTCTAAATACTATCTGAAATGAAATAGACAGAATATAAATATAAGAAGAGACACTCGTAGCTGCAGAACGGCTCAGAAAGGTAGCTTACCACTATGCCTCGGGATGACGTGGGTATGTGATGATAGGTCCTCCACTAGTACCTGTCTCATATCCTGCACAGAAAGTGCAGCAAGTATAGTATGAGTACGTAAACAACGTGTACCCAGTAAGTATCAAGCCTAATTTCAAAGTGGTAGAGACGAGATGACCGACTTTGACACTCACTATGGGTCAATAATAATTGAAATAAAATTAGGATATTCAAATCAGCATGATTTACAGAATTTACAAATAATTTATTTAATAAGCGAAAATAATCAAATTCCTTCAAATGCAACAGTTCTCAGTATATTAATTACATTCCTTCAATTCAAATAAATTCCAATTTATCAATTAAATCTCATTTACAGGAGTAACAATTAATTCCTAAACAAGCAAGAATAATAATTCATTAAATTCCAAGGAGTTTCCAATTTATTACTTATCTTCACAAGCTGAAATAAATTATTAAAGTATCGTGGAATTATTATTATTAAGCACGATTTCTGCCGAGGACGTATGGCCCGATCCAGAGTGTCGTGTACATTGCCGAGGTACGTGCGGTGCGATCCATAGATGCATCTATCCTACCGAGGCGTTCGGCCCGCTCCACAAGAAAGGAGTGCATTTTCTTATGTGCCTCCGGAAGGAGAGTATATTCATTATAAGATAAATTTGGGAGGAGAACAATTTCTTTTAACAATTAATTGATTTAAACAGACAATCAAGCCTATGAGATTTTCATCCTTTAATATCTTTATCTAACAATTCACAATATATTCATATAGATATCAATTAATATAAATAAATCAAAGAATACAATTTACTCAAATAAGGCATGCTTTTAGTCCTAAACTACCCGGACTTTAGCATTAATAGTAGCTACGCACGGACTCTCGTCACCTCGTGCGTACGTAGCTCCCCACAATTAGCAACAATTATTTAATATTAATCACCTATGAGGTAATTTCCCTCTCACAAGATTAGACAAGAGACTTATCTCGTCTTGCTCCAATTTAATCTACTATAGGGCCTTTTCCACGATTATCCAACTCCGTCTGGCTCGAATCTAGCCAAAATAATTCGATAAAATCACTAAATGTTGTAAAAATCAATTCTATAAGAAAATACTACATTTTTAAGAAAAGATCCCGAAATTAATTAAAATTTCGCCCGCGGGGCCCACATCTCGGAATTTGGTGAAAGTTATGAAATTCGACAACCCATTCAATTACGAGTCCAACCATACCAGTTTCACTCAAATCCGACTCCGAATCGATACCGAAATCTCAAAATTTTGTTTCTATGAGATTTCTAAACGTTTTCCAAATTTCAATCTCAAAACACTAATTAAATTGTGAAAACAATGATATACTTGTATATATAGACCAAATCCGAGTTAGAATCACTTACCCCAATGTTTTTCCCTTGAACATCTGCCAAAAGTCGTCTCTGCTCAAGCTCAAGTTCGTCAATAATGGCAAATAAGGCGAATGCCCTCTTTTTATAAAACTGCCCAGCAGCCTTCGGAACTGGTCCTCGAACTGGGCCTCGATCGGGGCTTCGATCACAGGCTCGAGCCTGGACCTCGGTCATGGC
>AWOL01S0012811.1:12851-25427 GCA_000715115.1 Nicotiana otophora | reverse complement strand
CAAACTATTTATATTATTGGAAACTTCGGCAAACGATTTGGGTTTTCACTGAGATATTTGAAAGGAAGAACTATAATTTTTGAAATCATTATTTGGCTGAGTATTTTATCCCTGAGTTATTTCTGGTATTATTTGCTTTATGTTGTTATGGATTGTTGTGGACTATTGGTTTTGGACCCGACTTGGTGGAAGCTCGTCACTACTTTCAACCTACGGCTAGGTTTGTTACTTACTCAGTACATGGGGTCGGTTGTACTGATACTACACTTCTGCACATTGCGTGCAGATGTTGGATACTGTTGTTTCTATGCTCGATGGTTGCGGGACTTGAAGATGTATCAACGTTCCTATTATAGCTGCCTTTTGTTCAAGGTAGCCTTAGATTTATAAAAGCTCTATTTATGTATTTTTCAAACAGACTATGTATTTATTTCATTTTCGCTTTGTATACTCTATTCTTAGAAGCTCATGATTTGTACTACCAGTTCTTGGGGGATGTATAAGATTAAGATGTTTATTCATTTAAATTACTTTAAATAATTGTTATTGGAATTGGATAGTTAAAAGTTGGCTTACCTAGAGGGTTGGGTTAGGTGCCATCATGACTAGTTGGATTTTGGGTCGTGACACTGTATTATTCAAACAGACTATGCATGATTTCATTTCTGCTTTGTATATTCTATTCTTAGAAGCTCATGATTTGTACTACCAGTTCTTGGGAAATGTATAAGGTTAAAATAATTATTTACTTAAATTTATTTAATAATTGTTATTAGAATTGGATAGTTGAAAGTTGGCTTACCTAGCGGGTTGGGTTAGGTTCCATCACGACTAGTTGGATTTTGGGTCGTGACAAGGTGGTATCAGAGCTCTAAGTTCATAGGTTCTACAAGTCATGAGCAAATGTCCAGTAGAGTCTTGCGGATTGGTATGAGGAGGTCCATACTTATCTTTGAGAGGCTACAGGGCATTTAGGATATATGCTTCCCATTTTGCTTTCCTTATCGTGCGAGATTGATTCAGCTTGAGATATAAACTCTTTGAATTCCTTCCACGTATTCATATGTGCACATGAGCGCTCAGTATCAGCTGTGCATCACCGAATTATAATTCTATGAACGAGGTTCGAGGTGAGTATTCTGTGTTTTGGTGATGGGCCAGTCTGGAGGACTTGAGGCCAGGTTTAGACCGTAGCTTAGGCTCGGTAGCTTCAGTTGTAACCTGTACATTTGGATTCATATGTCCGGTAATGACCCTACAATGGAATTTGCGGCTCGAAGAGCGGTGGAATGGCGGTATGATGGGTATGATGTGACCGCGGGATGTGTTAAGATGATTTGAATGTGATGAGAAGTATTTCCTTGAAATGTAAAGAAATGGCCGTGGGATGCTTGATATTCGTTTTAAAGTGACGCACTGTCTCGAGTATGAATGTTTTGAAGGATCTTTTATACTGTTAAATTTTGGGGTAAATTAAATTCTCATGTCTGGGTAATGAGTTTGGACGCAGATTGACTAAGTGATTGCATAGTAATTGTGACTGTGAAAAAATATAACAAGATACCATATTGAGGCTAAGCAGGTGGATTATCCCCTGTGGAGTAATCTATGTAGGAGTATTTCTTATGATGTGAGTGGAGAGTTTCGTTTCTGCCGACGGGGTGTATGGGTGGAGATTTGAATTTGAATTTGGCTGATAAAGTTGACTCGAGTGTCAAGAGAATAAATGCGAGTTTAGTGGATGATTGAGTTATTTTGTGGTTGGCATTGTATGAGCTTGAGAATGATTTTTCGTTGAACCGACTGCGGTATTATGACAGTAATAGAATATGGATATTGCGAGTTATCTAGTGTTTAAATTTATGTCTTTAAGCCAAGTGGGGGAGTCTGCTATTGACAATTTGATTTCATGGTTAGGTGTTAAATTTTAATTTTGGTCTGAGGCATACTTGTGGGTTAGCTATGACTTGCTGAAGTTGAGATCGAGGATGATTCGAATAAGGAAAGTTCTGGTTAAGGATTATATTTCATGTATGAGTAAATGAAATTCGCAGGATGAGTGAGTTCTTATTGGTGAATGATGTAGTGCGCACAGAGTATGAATTTGATATGTGGTGTTAAAGTAGAGTTACTTCTTTGAGTGTTGTGGTGCTAATGGGGCACGTGTCTTTTGGCCCATTTGGGCGATGCAATTAGATTTGAGCAAAGTGGGTGACTCCCAAGAAGATTCCAGTGGGTTTGAGAATTATATATAGCAATTGAGAATGTTTCTGGACTTGTGTATGGATTCTACATTTTTGTGTAAGGAAGGTAAGAAGAACAATTTCAAATTCACATAATGTATTCTCA
The DNA here is from genome assembly GCA_000715115.1 of Nicotiana otophora. Taxonomy (NCBI): domain Eukaryota; kingdom Viridiplantae; phylum Streptophyta; class Magnoliopsida; order Solanales; family Solanaceae; genus Nicotiana; species Nicotiana otophora. Next base: position 23,078 of record AWOL01S0012811.1, on the reverse strand, counting down.
GAGTGAGTGTTATAGTTGTGGTATTTTTGAAGGTACTTAAGAAGAATACAGTTGCTTATGGGTCGTAGGGCATTGTGGTTCTATGCTAATGTTTGTGGGGTAAGTTGTGGTTAAAGATCATGGTATTTTAGCAAGAAGAAGTATCAATCTAAAGACAAATTCGGAAGGGACTTTGAGAAATAGGACAGCTTGGTAGTAGGTTGGATCAGTATGGTAATGGATATGATCGGTTCTTTGAGTGCTTATGATGTGGGGGTTTTCTACAGGTGCTTTGTGGCAATACACCTGGACTTGGCGACCTGCGTGGCTTGGTAAAGTTAGAGGAACTTAGTTTTAAGGGCTTGATTATGTGCAAATGGATTCCAAGGTATTCTTGATGGTCTCTATCAGTGTGGAGAACGTGTTGTGGTGAATTGTGATTTCCTCCTGGAATGAAGCAAGAGAAAGGTTTCTAACTAAAATGGTATGCAAATTATTGGTGACTCAAAGTTGATAATAAGATTCTTGTACTGTTAACATGATGGTAAGGTAGATGTTATGTGTTGTGCGGAAGTTAGATTTATGTGTATAAGGTGGCGGTTCAGTCTTGAAGGAAGGTAACGAAGTTTGGGCAGAATGGTCATGAATTCTTAGACAACATGGGCGGCTCCAAATAACTAGATAAATACTATTACTACTTGGTGTTGTATGAGAAAGGGGCGGACTTCAGAAGGCGCATTGTATTTTTACTTACGGATGTATAAATTAGTATTGCGGTACTCGCATAGTTGATAGACTATTGATATTCAAATTTTTGTTAAGTGGCACGGAAGAACTTTTAAAGTATTGCTCGTAGGATGATCATGTATAAGAGAGGTGTTAGGCATTCGGGCGGTGGAGATGGAATCAAATATGGTGATTCGCGTGTTCTATGGATTTGGAGATTGGGAGTTCTCAGGAGCGGATTGTTTCATGGTTGTGGACTGTGAAGTTGTGGCCGGAGCTAGCCATGTGATAGAATGTGTTATGATTCAGTCATTATGGATTTTCGGAAGAAGTTTTATCTATTTGTGGGTAACCCGAGTTGATTTAGGGGTCCATAGGTAGGCCCAATTAAGATGTGTATTCCACACCGAGCTGGAATGGTTGGCTCCATACTGCTATTATTGAGGGATGTGTCATTTGGTTGATGTTAAACTTATTCGTGTGCTCAAATGATGTGGGAGTTATTCCTTTATGCTACGAGGAGTTGTGATTCATTGGTTATGTGCACAGATGGTGCGGTTCTATTTGAGCTTTATAGCGGAATTTGAGTGTGATGAGTAATTGGGTATTGCATGATCGATAGCGTAGTGGTTATGTCCTTTCAGGTTTTTGTGCGGTATTTTTGTCATTTGCCTCTCCGTCGTTATTAAATTGGAGCAGGGTGGCTCGGAGTATATAATATGAACCTCATGTTAGAATCAGGTGATGGTTCTATGGTGTATGATGTATTTTTAGTGTTTCGTTGTGGAAGAACTTGTTAATCTGGCAGGGCAATTCTTTCATTTGAGTCACTTTCCATGACTGGGTACATTTGAATTGTTGCGTATTAGTGCACGGATGGCACGAGTTGTGGCTCCGAGTTATATTGGTGCGGTATGTCTATGGAGTAGTTATTTTTAGTAATATAAGGTCATTGGACCTAGAATGGGTACTATCTGGTTTAGTTTCGGTATATTCAGGAGTATAATATTGCAAGTCGGCTCAGAAAGTCATTATGGTTCCGGTTAGGGCAAGAGACCTCCATGACTTGTTGGTCTGATAAAGGATTACGAGATTCTGCGTGTTTCTTTTATTATCAACAGTGTACGAAGGTTTTGGGATGAGGTTTGGTTTGATATGGGTTTAATACCAGTATGCGGTTGGTTTTAGAGTAGTCACTGCGATCAGGAATGGTTCTACGAGCATGCGAGTTGTGTAATATGCTGGGTGATTATATCCGTGGCTATAGTTATAGCTCGATGTAGCTTATTCGGACTTATACAGTGTGTAAATGTAAGATTCGTGTCTTGAAAGAAATTTTAAAGGTTGGAAATTAAACTCCAAGTTTTATGGGCTAAGGTTAAATTAATGATTTTCAGTTGCACTGTGTAGTCAAGCCTATGTGGGATAGGATAATGTGGGTCCACCCCCGGGTACGTGTGTGGTAAGATGGAACAGTGATTTGATGGCTTGGAAACAACTCTTGGCACGTTCGAGGATGAACGTATGTTTAAGTGGGGGAGGATGTAACGACCCGGCCGGTCGTTTTAAGTATTACAAACTTGCTTCCCCCTTTACTGCTCAAATTGTACTTTACAGTTGTTGTGTGAATTGCTGGGGTAATTGGTTCGGGTCCGGTGAGGTTTTTGAATGAATTGGAACACTTAATTCCAAGGTTTAAAGCTTAAGTTAAAATAGTGATCGGATGTCGGCTTATGTGTAAACGACCTCAAAATTGAATTTTGATGATTCCAATAGCTCCGTATGGTGATTTTGGACTTAGGAGCGTGTCCAGAAAATTATTTGGAGGTCCATAGTGGAATTATGCTTGAAATGCCGAAAGTCGAATTTTTGGGAAGTTTCACTGGAGAGTTGACTTTTTGATATGGAGGTCGGAATCCAATTCTGGAAATTGGAATAGCTCTGTTATATCGTTTATGACTTGTGTGCAAAATGTTAGGTCAATCAGACGTGATTTGATGTGTTTCGGCGTAAGTTGTAGAAACTAGAAATTTCAAAGTTCATTAGGCTTGAATTGGGGTGTAATTCATGGTTTTAGCGTTGTTTGAGGTGATTTGAGGGTTCGACTAAGTCCGTATGTTGTTTTAGGACTTGGTGGTATATTTGGTTGAGGTCTCGAGGGGCTCCGGTGAGTTTTGGATGGTTAACGGATCATTTTTGGCCTTAGACAGATTGTTGATATCTGTTGCTGCATTTTTCGGATTTCCTCTTTCGCGTTCGCGAGTGGGCCCTCGCGTTCGCGAAGAGGAATATGTGGCAGGCAGGATTTTGCCTTTGCGTTATCGAGGGGGTCTCGCGTTCGCGAAGAGAAGCTGGGTTGTGCATCGCGTCCGCATATGGGGTATCGCATTCGCGAAGGGAAACATAGTGGGCATGGGTTTTTGCCTTCGCGTCCGCGAAGGGGAGCTCGCGTTCGTGAAGAAGGGCTCCGTTAAGCGTCGCGTTCGCGAACAGTGTCTCGCGTTTGCGAAGAGCAAATGTTGGGAATCACATTTTGTGCTTCGTGAACGTGAGGGACCTGTCGCTTTCGCGAAGAAGAGAGGTCTGGACAGAAAATTTAAGTTCATTCCATTTTTAACGATTTGGAGCTCGGATTGAGGCGATTTTTGGGAGATTTTCAGAGGAATCAACGGGGTAAGTGTTCATAACTCAATATTGATTAAATTACCCGAATTCATAGTTGTTGTTATCATTTAATTGGTGAATTAAGTTGGAAAAGTTTGAAAACTCTCTTAGTTTAAATTGATGATTTGAAGGCCGAGTTATGGTCGGATTTGAGTAATTTTGGTATGGTTGGACTCGTGGTTGAATGGGGGTTCGGATTTTGTGAGTTTTATCGGATTCCGAGACGTGGTCTCCACGGGTAATGTTTGGGGCATAATTTCGGATTTTGTGGAAATATTAGTATTTTGATATGGAATTAATTCCTATAAAATTTGTGGGCCGAATCAAATTAATTTTGACTAGATTCGAGCCATTTGGAAGTTGATACACGCAGAGTGGAATTTCTGGAGCATTGCTTAACTTGCTCGACATTGGATTTGGCTTGTTCGAGATAAGCAACGATTGTAAATCTGATCCTGAGGGTATAAAACCTCGGATTTCGTATCATTCTACTATTTGTAAGTGACGCACATGCTAGGTGACGGGCGTGTGGGCGTGCACTGTTGGGGAATTATGACTTGGTCCGCCTCGTAGCAACTGTAAAGTTGCATACTTTGTTGAAACCATTTGATACTTATATGTTTTAGAAAGAATTTCTGTAAATTGGGTTGAATGCCATGTTTGGTCCTTACGCCAATGATATTTGGACCCTTAGGGGTTATTTCTTACCATCCTCTCACTATTTTCGATTGCAAATTTATACTTGTTTACCGCATAACTCAGTTTTATGACTCTATTTTGATGCATATAAATGTTGTTTTAGGCCGAATGCCCTGTTTTACTGAATTGCCCGAGTGGCTTGAGAGGTTTATGACTGAGTGAGGTCGAGGTCATGATTTGTAAGGATGAGTGAGGTCGAGGTCATGATTTGTAAGGATAAGTGAGGATCGGGGTTGCCCGCCTGCAGCATATTTATGACTGAGTGAGGCTGAGGGCCTGATTTATGAGGATGAGTGTGAATCGGGGCTGCCCGCCTGCAACATACTTTATTATTATAGCACGTGAGTTATCCGTGCAGATTATAGCGCTTGGGCTGAAGGAGCCCCTCCGGAGTCTGTACACACCCCCAGTGAGCGCAGGTACCTACTGAGTGCGAGTGCCCAGTGCCGAGTGCTAAGTTACTGGGATGCATGAGTGATTGGGAGGTATTCCCGAGTTGCAAGAGTGAATGTGAGGTATGCCCTAGTGGCACGAGTGACTGTAAGGTTTTCCCGAGGGGATGTATATAAGTGATGTTCTGCCCGAGGGGCTTTTTATGATTTTATTAATGAGTTGCATTGCATTGGCATGCACACATGACATACATGCATAGAGATGTATTTCCTCGTCCTGTACTGCATCACATCATTCATGATATTTCACACATTGTTGATAGATGGGCATAGTGATGCATTTGTTTTTACACGGGTTGTCCGAAAGGAAAATGAAACATCTTATTTATTATTGACACGATTTTTGGGAAAAATGTATTGTTTTCAAACTATTCATATTTTTGGCAACTCCAGCAAACGATTTGGTTTTTTGTTTCACTGATGTATTTGAAAGAAAGAACTACTATTTTTGAAATCATTATTTGGCTGGGTATTTTATCCCTGAGTTACTTCTGGCATTATTTTCTTTATGTTGTAATGGATTATTGTGGACTATTGGTTTTGGACCCGACCTTGGTGGAAGCTCGTAACTACTTTCAACGTACGGCTAGGTTTGTTTCTTACTCAGTACATGGGGTCGGTTGTACTGATACTACACTTCTGCACATTGTGTGCAGATGTTGGCTGCTGTTGCTGCTGTGCTCAATGGTTGCGGGACTTAAAGATGTACTTGCATTTCTGTTGTAGCTGCCTTTTGTTCAGGGTAGCCTTAGATTTATAAAAGCTCTTTTTATGTATTATTCAAACATACTATGTATTATTTCATTTCTGTTTTGTATATTCTATTCTTAGAAGCTCATGATTTGTACTACCAGTTCTTGGGGAATGTATAAGGTTAAGATAATTATTTACTTAAATTTCTTTAATAATTGTTATTGGAATTAGATAGTTGAAAGTTGGCTTACCTAGCGGGTTGGGTTAGGTGCCATCACGACTAGTTGGATTTTGGGTCGTGACACTAGAAGACTTTAAAATCCAAATAAAAGAACTTATGAATTTAGGTGTAATTAGACGATCTACATCAAAACATAGGTCAGCCGCTTTTTTGGTAAGAAATCATAGCGAAATAGTAAGAGGAAAAGCAAGAATGGTAATAAATTATAACAGACTTAATGATAATACCAAAACAGATGGATACACATTACCCGATAAAACAAAACTGTGATGACCCAAAATGTCATCTTTAAATTTAATAAGTAATTTTGTGTTCTAAGACCTCGAAAAGCACCATTTATCATTCCTCGACTTGTGTGCGCAGTCCGTACAGTTTTCCGGAAAGTTTTTATGTGAAAAATGGATTAAAATGGAAAGTAGAGCTTTAAAACTTAACTAAGTTCACTTTGGTCAACATTTTGAGCAAACGGACCCGTATCAGTGTTTTAAAAATTTCGGTATATCCGTATCGTGATTTGGGACTTGGGTGTATGCCCGGAATAATTCCGAGGTCCCTAGCCCGAGTTATGAAATTTTGATGAAAAATTAAAAGCTTGAAAGCTTGATGATTTCTAAGAAATTACTGATGTTGGATTTATTGACCTCGGGTCTGTATTTTGGTTCCGGAGCCCGGTATAAGTCCACTATAATATTTATGACTTGTCTGCCGAATATGGCGAGAATCGGAGTTGATTTGACGTGATTCGGACGTCCGGCTGTAAAAATATAAGTTTTAAAGTTTTCTTGAAAACTTCCTTTGATTTGGTGTCCAATTCGTAGTTCTAGGTGTTATTTTGGCATTTCGATTGCGCGAGCAAGTTCGTATGATGTTTTATAACTTGTGTGCCATGGTGAGTTCCGAATAGGCTACGGGATGATTTCGGACTTAGGAAATCTGGTTTTCTGCAGACTTCAGGCTTCTGGTGTGTTCTTCTTCGCGTTCGCGAAGGTACTCTCGCAAATGTGAAGAGCAAATTAGGCTGGCACGTTTTGTGCTTCGCGTTCGCGCCATAGTCTGCGTTCGTGAAGGATTGAGGTTCAAAGCTTCGCCTTCGCGATAGAAGCCTCGTGTTTGCGAAGGGAAAGAGACTTGCCAGGAAAACAATTAGCCTTCGTGTTCGCGAAGGGCATCTAGCGTTCGCGAAGGCCAAGCCAGGAAAGTTTCGCATTCGCGAAGAGTAAAATTTGACAGCACATAATTGTGATTCGCGAACGCGAGGCACTGACTGCGTTCGCGAAGGGTAAAAATCCCAGAAACAGCACTTAAGTTCTGGAAATAGGGTTTCGACCCATTTTCAATTCTTTCCCATTTTTAAGCTCGGGTAAGGTGAGTTTTGGGCGATTTTCACGGGAAAACATTGGGGTAAGTGTTCCTTATCCTACATTGATTATATTTTATGATTTCTTACTTATTTATATCATGAATCCGTGAATTTATGGAAGAAAAATCAGATTTTTATAAAATCTTTCAAAAACGAAAATTTAAGATTTGAAGGTTCATTTGATATCGGAATTGGACAAATTTGGTATGGTTGAACTTCTATCGGAACGGGTGTTTGGCTTTCACGAGTTTTTCCGGGATTTGAGACGTGAGTCCCACTGCCGAATATTTTAATGAATTTTGGATTTTTATCCGGAAAATTTGTAAATTTGTAAATTAATTATTATAATAATTGTTTCTCTCTTATTCTTTGTAAATATAAATTCTTCAATTAATGCATTAATTGTTACATGCTATTTGAATTATGTGCCTTAATTGTTATTTGACAGTTAGTATAATAAATATTAAACGGCTTATTTGCTCCCTGATTTCCATAATAAATTATTAATTATCATTGTTTGTTTCATAATTAAATTATAATTGTCGTATGCTTGTTGTCTTATGATTTTATATTAATTGTTGCATTTATTGGGGAATTTCGTCTATAAGAATTAATTGAAATGGAAATATTGGAGGATCGGGTTGTACGCCGCAACAGACTTGTTAAAAAGTTTATATTAGAGGATCGGGCTGCATGCGGCAACAGACTTGTTAAAAAGTTAATATTGGAGGATAGGGTTGCACGCCGCAACAGACTTATTAAAAGTTAATATTAGGGGATGGGGTTGCACGCCACAACAGACTTGTTAAAAAGTTAATATTGAAGGATCGGGTTGCACGCCGCAACAGACTTGTTAAAAAGTTAATATTGAAGGATCGGGTTGCACGCCGCAACAGACTTGTTAAAAAGTTAATATTAGAGGATCGGGTTGCATGCCGCAACAGACTTATTAAAAGTTAATATTGGGGGATGGGGTTGCACGCCGCAACAGACTTGTTAAAAAGTTAATATTGGAGGATCGGGTGGCACGCCGCAACAGACTTATTAAAAGTCAATATTGGGGGATCGGATTGCACGCCGCAATGGACATAATGAAAAGTAAATATTGGGGGATCGGATTGCACGCCGCAACAAACTTATTTAAAATTATATATATATACTTGATTGAAATAAATATATGACAGACTTGATTAAAAATGGATATATTGTGAGAGCGGGTTGCACGCTGCAACAGAATTAAATGTGAATATATTGCGAGAGCGAGTTGCACGCTGCAACAGAATTGGTTGAAATAATAATGGATTTATGACTGCTAGGTTGGTTTCAATTATTATAAATGAGTTACCTGATTTATTTATATTATTTGTTGTTATTATCAATATTGCGTACAGGTTAATGTAAGTGAACCGCCTTAATTTCGTCACTACTTCGTCGAGGTTAGGCTCAGCAATTACCAGTACATGGGGTCGGTTGTACTGATACTACACTCTACACTTCTTGTGCAGATTTTGGAGTTGGTCCCCGCGGCGTACCATTGATTTGCTCGGATTTCAGCTACCAGTGGATACCTGAGGTAAAACTGCATGGCGTCCGCAGTTCTGAAGTCCTCGTCTATTGTACTTTGGCTGTGTGTTTATTTTGAGTCAGCTTTATTTTATTCAGACCTTTATTTGTATTTATTCTAGAAGATTGTGAACTTGTGACACCAATTCTGGGATGGTATTTAGACACCGTTGTTATTATGGGTTATTTCAAAATTTCTTCCGCATTTGCTTCCTTGTTGTTAATAAATTTAAAATTGTTTTAAAAATGAATAATGTTATTCTAACGTTGGCTTGCCTAGCAAGTGAAATGTTAGGCGCCATCACGGTCCGAAGGTGGGAATTTTGGATTGTGACAGTTGGTATCAGAGCGCTAGGTTACATAGGTCTCACGAGTCACGAGCAAGCTTAGTAGAGTCTGAAGAATCGGTACTGAGACGTCTGTATTTATCTCTCAGAGGCTATGAAGTTTAGGAACAATGTCACTCATTTCTTATTCTGTCATGCGATTTTATTCCATCATCGATGATTGAACCATTCTACTCTTATTTTCTCACAGATGGTGAGTACACGTAATACCTCTACCGATGGACAGGGACCAGAACCCCCCGTTGGAAACTATGGCCAGGGGTAGAGGTCGAAGTCGTGCTAGAGGCCGAGGCCGAGGCCGAGGTAGAGCTCAGTCCAGAGCTCGAGCAACTGCACCTGTTGAAGAACCTCAGATAGACCTTTAGTAGGAGGTCCCAGTTCAAAATGTACCAGTTGGACCAGTACAGGTCCCGGAAGGATTCATAGCCACTCCAGTGCTTCAGGATGCTCTAGTCCGATTGGTGAGTCTTATGGAGGGTGTGGCCCAGAATGGTACATTTCTAGTGGCACCAGCTATCTCACGGGCTGGGGGAGGAGCACAAACTCCCACTACTCCCGCTCTGGAGTAGATGGCTCCCCAGAATCAGGCTCCAGCAGCCCCGCCAGTTGGGCTAGTTCAGCCAGTTATTGCGGCACAGACCGGTGATAGGCCCACCATGTCTTTTGAGGCCTTATTGAGACTAGATAAGTTCACTACGCTCTTTCCAGTTCACTTTAGTGGTACACCTTCTGAGGACCCACATGATTATCTTGAATGCTACCATGAGGTGTAGCGGAAAATGGGTATAGTTGAGACTAATGGGGTTGATTTTGCTGTATTCCAGATGTCGGGTTCCGCCAAGAGGTGGTGGAGAGATTACACATTGACCCGACCAGTCAGATCACCTGCACTTACGTGGGAGCAGTTCTCTCATCTATTTCTGGATAAGTTCCTCCCTATCACACTGAGAGAGGAATTCTGCAAGCAGTTCAAGCATCTACATCAGGGTAGTATGACTGTTACTCAGTATGAGTCCCGTTTTGTGGATTTGGCCCATCATGCTTTCCTTTTACTATCTACAGAGGGAGAGAGAGTGAGGAGGTTCATTGAGGGACTCACTCACCCTATCAGACTTCAGATGGCCAAGGAGACCAGAAGTGAGATTTCTTTTCAGGCGGCTGCTAATGTCGTAAGGAGGATCGAAATGGTTCTTGCACAGGAAAGAGGACAGAGGTCCGATAAGAGGCCTCATTAGTTTGATGTTTACAGTGGTGCCTCATCTGGAGGCCGGGGTAATTTTGGTAGGGGTCATCCTCCCAGACCATTTCATTCAGCACTTCATATATCTCTCGGTGCTTCAAAGAGTCATGATCCTATTATGCCTTACTCTAGGCAGCCAATATTCAGTGCACATTTAGCTCCTATCAGTGCACCACCACTCCAGAGTTACTACAGTGGTTATCCGGCCCATCTGGGTCAGCTTCAGCTTCAGCAGCCACGGCATCAGGATGGGTGTTATGAGT